>CACRXP010000834.1:118620-162248 GCA_902702965.1 Spirometra erinaceieuropaei
AAACCGGAAGACAGCTCCGAACGCGAATGGCCGGACACGCTGCAGCAGTGCGGAGAAATGACGCCAGCTCTCAAGTTGCAGCTCATTCGACGAGATCCGGCCACACATTTAAATTCGATGAGGCCGAAATTCTCGCAAGAGGTGACAACCGAGTGAGCCGGGAGCTACTGGAATCATGGTTTACTGGCCCCCGGTCCATCAACAAGTCCAACGATCTTCCCATTCAGTACAGCGTGCGGAAACTTCGTCTAGGCGGAGAAATTGGCCACGCGGGGAACGCACTGGTGAACACTCTTCCCAACACCCGGGTCAGCGCGTCAGATGGTCGAGCAATCATCACGCCAACATCCAACGCACGTGATGAAATTGCAGCAATTATCGACTCGAATGTCGGCCATCAAGCAATGATCACACCAAGTGTGACAATCCTGGATGAAGGGGGAAGCCGTGAACGTTCATAGGTATGCGGTAGCATGGCTGCTGCATCCTATAAATACCGCAGCCCCTTGTGCAACAACCACCCGTTTCTGCTCTTTTGTCTCTGATGATGGATTCGAGTAGGAATCTGAAACGTCGGGCTAATAAAGCTCTTGTCCCGGCGATCGTCTCCTTCTTCAAAATTACCAGATACCTAGCGGGAGCGACTGATTCATTTGAATTAGACCTTCTTCGACAGAGGTGCTGAGTACGCTAATAGATTTAGGAATCCAGACACACTGGTTTACCCTCGTAACCACTTGGGAGCAGTTTATTTTTGAGTGTTTGAGCGTCTTCGTTTTGCCGAGTTGAAGAGTTTGAGTTTCCGCTCTTCACGACAGCTTGACCATCGATTTTGGGGATGTCCGCGCTGTGCTCCACAGCTGGGGAAAGCAGGGACGGTGACTGACTTGAACTACTTAATGGTGACAGTAGACCTGTGCAGCGTCTACCGCACTCACTCCTTGTCCACCTGGATCCGGTGTCAATACATAGTCAAGAATGCAGGGGGTGCGAGAGGCCACAGGCGACTGGCAGGGTCAAAATCCTCACCTAGACGTATCGCCACACTCCTTGGTCCACAACATGCACTGACCAGGATTTTATGCTCCCACAAAAGTAGGGAGTGGCATGGACCCCAATGGACGCAGCGTGGGCGTGCCACCACACCCCCGATGTTGGCACTTGTTATGAGTGTGCGTCCCCTGTAATGCCTCCCGGCCACCGATCTGGCCTTTGTGTTGGTCTAGAGCATTTGCCGCATGGTCCGTTTAGGGGCACAGTAGTTTGGTCAACGAAGCGTCTCTTTGCTTCAGCGCGGTGCTAAGATTGATGCCGCGATTATTCTATGCTGACGAACGCATCTTGCTGAACAGCTAATCATGTCTGGGGATCCTAGCTTTGATTTCGTCCCATTTAGTGGGGCCAATTGAGATTCTTTCAAAGATAGCGACCGCCCTTATGGAGGATATTATGGTCGTTGACAATGTTTTGTCCTGTGTATTCCCTAGTTGGGATTGCTTCGACCTACCCATTGTATATACCCGATCGAAACCGAAAGGGCAACGGGCTCGTGGCCCAGTGGTTAGAGGCGTTGGACTTCTAACTAACAGGTCGCGAGTTCGAGCCTCGGGTGGTCTACACTCTGGGTTGGATATGCCTGGCTGACGACGGCTAATAAGCCAGAAGTTGCCATTCCGGTCTCCCTTGTCTTTGTCGGTAATGCTATTCAGTCTTTTATTCGTCTTCGTGGTCATTCGCTTTACAGTCAGACTACAAAGGGTATGCTAACAATTCGACGTCCATTTTCGAGGAATCAGCGGGGCACGTCGCTGTCACAGAGAGTAGGGCTCCCATTAGCCGTGACCCGAGCCCCAGCGCGGACTAAGCAGGTTTTAAGACGCGGTGAGTGGCAGTGTTCCACTAAGTGGGCCTCGGATACTTACCTCTGATGCTATTCAGATAGGAATTCGGACATGCCCAGTCGTCCTTATGCAGGTCTAACTGCGAATTCCAGCTACACTATATCCACCATTCACCCATTGCCATTTGATTTGAGATCCGTTATAAGTAACGAGTGCGATCATGAGGTTAAATACGATTTTGATTTTGACGGACCTACGCTAGGTCTGTCTCTACTTTTCACCCGGATCTTGTTCCAGGGACAAGTTTCCCTGTCCGTCCCGGGGATTTTGTGGACGCATTTTCTGCGCTGACTAAAGCTCGATACAAGCGCCCAGAGCGCATGCTTCTACGCCACCTACGCATCTGACTTGCAAATCCATCGGGGTGACTAGCCATAATAACACCGTCAGTCGACACACCTGTCTATGGAAATTACTTTTGACTGAGCTTAAAGCAACAGATGATGGGCGGGGTCCGTATTAAATGTTCAGACTCTTCTTTACCATTAGATCGGCCTCACCCTACCAGTGTAATTGACTTTCCTGACTTAGGGGTTCGCCTTGTTCAGTGCAGCCCCTTAAACATAGTTGGGATCTGTAAATCGCCTTCGCGATTTCGCCGGTCATGTGTGGATACCCGAAGAACTGTCAGAGCTTTCAACCGTGCTTGTTTCGAAATGGCAACCAAGAGACCAGCAGTTACCTTTAGGACTTGAGTCCAGACACCTACTAGTTCAGAGATCTGCGGTGGTTTTCATCACACCGTAAGGGCCCTGCTCGTGCATCATCGGGCTTGACAGCCGACGGTGAACGAAGCACCCCATTACCATCTTCGCAACTGAAGTCACGATAAGCATGTCTAGTACGATTTCCTGGTGGGTGAGATTCTCATGGCAGCGGCTCTCCCTGCGCAGCTTGCCGAACGGAACAATATATCTGGTTTCCTCGCTATGGCTATCGGTTTACTTCTGTGTAACGTTGGCTCAGTGGGGACCCCACGACATAGGCATCTCAGCCCATGCGGGAGGCCGCATGTTGTTAGTGTTTATAATTGACTTCTCTTTATTATATTCCTTTGTATTCAGGATACCGCACTTAGGCGTACTTTAGGTGACTGAAGTCCACATTGCGGTTCGAGCTCAGAGAAGTCACCTGCCATCAACAGGCCGGTTTCATCATCCTACAACCTAAAGCTGCACATGGGAGCCTGTTTAAACATGGATTTGGCTTCAAAGTTCCTCGTCGGGGATCTACGTTCCACCTTGTTTACATCGCCAGTCATGGAGCCTGGACAGCCGGTCTCATTACCGCCGAGAAATATCTTTGTTTCGCCGCATTTGTTACGCGTTTGATCTTTTTCGCGTTAAACAAAAGTCAACATTGTTTCATAAGTTCCTTTGTCGCAAACTTTTTCCGACCAGAAATTGTCTTAAGGTTTTGGAGGCTGTCAGAACCGCTTGCCGATGGCGATCAGCAGATCCTAGGAATTGACAGTTGTAGCCCCTCTTGCTGCCGAGCCGAGCTAAGGTTCGGCCCAGAACAGAGCCGGGACGTTTTTAAAGGCTGGCAATTGGACAAATTCGACATCAGAGGCACGCAGGCTCGCAGCTGTCTGAGGGTTATGTGCGAATGAAAGACAGGTCATGCAGCGCCTTGTGCTGATATTAGGTTCGAGTGATGATGCTCGTCCGAAGTACTCCGTCCTGACTGAAATCGCCGGTTGTTTTTCGTGCCGCACATATAGATCCCTCCCTGCACCATGGCCATTTGTGACAAACCAAACAATTTAAAGTTAAGTAAGATTTGGCAGGCACAAAGGTGCTAGAGCGACATTAGAAACGCCACTCAGCCGGAAGTGAATCCTTGCCAGCCGATGTTTGAAACTGCTTTGCGAGGCAGTGTGTTCGTTTTTAACGCAAAACCCCGGTTCACCAAGTGTCCTCCGCATAAGAATAATGAGGGCAAGTGTGGAATTGGTGCATGGGTTTCTTCGTACGTTGCAGAGTAAACTTCTATGCGGTTTCCGAGCTGCCTGACAGAGGTTCAGCACCCGGAAGCGACCAGCTTGGTCACCTGCATGGCGCAGCGACTCCAGTTGGCCAACTTACGTAGGACCGTGCAACTGAATCATTTTTAAATGTCCGGGAAGAACTGCTGTGGCGGTCCCAGATAGCCGCATAAACCAAATGTCGGGATGGTGGCGTGGGCAGGCAGGTAAAGTCCCCTTTAGTTAGGTGGGCGGTGCCGACGGCAAGGTTGACTGGTCAGACCACTGGCTAGGAGTCCGCCATGGTCTCGCATTACGCCCGAAGGCGATTGTGAATAACGCCCTCTTGCATTTGTCTTATCGGTTTCCACTAATTCCTCTGGGAGCCTGTCAACTAGTCCGTCTGTAGTTTGCGCCACTAACCGGCTAGTCTGATCCGTATATTTATCGCGACTGTTAACTGCGTTTGGGACGAAGTATACGAACCAGTGTCCCCTGGTAGGGGGCCGTTATATGCTCAAGCGTCCTTATGCGTACGTTAGGCTGGCCTTAACACACGACATCGCGCACAATTTCCTGATTCTATGAGAAGTAAACTAGTCTGACCGTAATTGTCTGCATTCACCGGTGGGGACCACGGCACTCGTGTCACACTAGCAGCGTATTAATGATCTGGGGTCTGATTTCACCCATGTTGCTTTCGGGGAGCAAGGATGTGTCGCTCATATGACGACGCTGTATGCTACCGACTACGAGGAGTGGAATTAAAGCCGACGCTGCAATCATGCCTTTGGAGCCGACCGCTGGGAAGGGTTGTGGTCCTAGGGCGTTTATGCTAACCGCCCTTGTCCGCGTGCAGCGGACCGCTTCTATTTGCGGAAGAGACCAACACGGAACCGGTCTGCGCGCACAAAGAATTGATTGTTAATTTGGTGATCTGAATTTATTTTTAAACTAGGCGATGAGCTTTGTCGAAAATGCAATGGTCAGAGAATAGCTGACTACTGGAGGACAGGTAATAGTAGGACGAGGCCAGGACAGTTTCGGTTGGCGGTGCCAATGTAGTCATTAATTCTTGTGTTTAGTACTCCGAGGCAAGGCTCTAGGCCCTCAGTGTTCGTTGCTCGGTTGACGTTGTGAATGCGGTTAGCTCGGGCCTGGCATCCAATCCAGGTTCGATCTTGCCATCCCCGCTCACTTTCACATTACTAGCCCCGCCATCGACCTCACCTTCGACAGAAGCTGGTAGACCTCGGAGCCTGTATGCGTCAACAACGGCGGATTGACCGTGTGGCCTCCCATTGTTGCCACTGCGAGGCAACTCCGGTCAGTTAAATACCCTCGAGACGTCCATAGGAGACAACAAGACCGCAAGTTATTATACTCCAGCAGCACAAAGCATGACTTGTAGGTAAGCACGGGTGCACTCCGCGTCGGCCGTGTAAGCATTACGTTCGTTTTGCCAGGGCTCAACTCCCCTGACTGAAGTTCGAAGGATGAAAGGGGTACTCACTCTGGTGGCGGGCACTGTCAGATTTAGGAACAAAAGGCCTGCTCCCTACCAGGATGCCGGGGGGAGGCAGGCATATCTGCTGACCTAGCTGCTGGCCGCCATGCGTATGACGAATGGTGAAACGGCCCACTGCAGGCTAGCTGAGACCAACATCGACCGTGTCATCGGTGCGCGGGGATTGTCTGTCGAGGTAGAGGACGCTGCAAGGTATGAAGATGGTACTGGGACGCAGTTAGTATGGGCCGTCGGTATTTCTACTTGCGACTGAGCCTCTAGGGCCGTGTACTAAGTTATCTTTGCGCGTGTTTGAAGTGCCGGGATGGGAGGTGTGATGCATCTACGAGTCTGTCTCTTAGTGAGTGAGCAGCAGGAAGACGTGTGGACGGTGATTGGATTTCCGACTCTTAGTCCCTGAATGGATTTGGCAGCCACGGCCCACTTTTTGCCCTACGCACGGCCAACATCGCATGTCCCTCCAGGTAAGCTGGGTCAAATTATTAGTAAACCTATCACACAATGGGCGGTCCATCACCGAAAACGAACATAACTTTGACCACACCCTTGTGAGAGCTTGGCCATGCTTTTCAGACCGATCGAAAAGACGTTAATGGTCAGCCACTTCGTCGACCTCGAGGGTCATATCATTGCTGGGTGCTCTTTTAAGGCTGTCCCCAACCCCGCAGCGGCACTGAATGGAAGAGATGCCTGTGATGCGCCTTTGCCCGGGACGTTATGTTTTGAGTAGATTCTTTAAAGTGTCCACCAATGCTGTTTAAGTCACGGGTGTCGACATTGCACATTTCGTCATTTCCATCTACGCCCCAGCTCCAGCCGCCAGCCAAGGCAACAAAGACTCGTCATGCTCTCAGTTGGGAGAATTTATTCAAAGGCTCAGTCGCTATGGCTTGCTGATTGCCGCAGGCGGCTGTAGTGACAGGACTGTGCCCAGGTGACTTCGTAACCAACCACTGGGCCGTGTTACGAATGCAACAAAGGTGAGAGGCTACTGATTTTCGCTGGCGTAATCCGCTGTTTGTCAACAGCATTTGGTCCGGCCCCGCAGAACGCCACTACTCTGATATCCCAACGGTGATCTTCAGCCATCTATCGTAATTCAAAGTTTTGCAGTTGTTTGACATAGCAGCCCGATTTACGTTGCTGAAACTGGATGCTGGCCAAAGCATTTTCTCCCTAACCCACCTGAATGCTTCGTCAAAGCGTCCGTCTTAGTATTGTGACATCCTAACACGGAGGGGGCTCTATTGAGAAGTCCGGCTTCTTCCGCAACTCAAGTCAGAGGACGCGGTAGGCGATGGTCATCAAACCGCGAGACAACTAAGACGATTCTCGGATTCACTCAGTGGCACTACAATTATTGGACCGGCACAAGGTACGCTTGCCTGTTCAACCAACTCGATCTACCTCCAATGAGGTTTCCTTAGACTCTTATCGCCTTGACACCTATATTGAGGGAGGTGGGTTGAAGTGGGAGAGCTACCACAGTATCGCTATCATCAGTATTCTTCAAAAGATCTTTGCCGTCGTTCTCGGACGGCTTCAATGGACGCAACACAATGACGAGACCAGATAAATGCGGATTCCGAACTGGACGTTAGTGCATCGACGGAACTCTACTATATTCATCAGGGGCCGACGGCTATCTGCCTTGTTGGATTTTATGGATCGTTCAATTCTGTTTGTAGGGACGGTTCTGCCACGGCTAAGGCCTGCCATCACTCCACCTTGGCGATCCGTCCAAACATTGTCATATGCAGTGTAGCGTTGGGAAAAAGACCGCATGTTTTCATGTATCTTCTCTTAAATATTCCATTGGCCGGATTCTCGGAAGAGCTTTACACAGTCCCGGTTGTTTTAGATTCGCGCATGAGTGCTGACGGACTGACCTTAGCTACGCTAGCATTACCACCCTGTTAACGTCGAAGCACGGTTCCTGTGAAACTTTGTGTAACTGATGAATGCTAATGATTAATTAGTCAGTCTGTCCGTCCGTTGATACTGCGAACACGCTGTATCCGAGTTGCATCTCTGGCCACGAAAAGAAGCCTTTCTCAGCCACTAACGACTAACTTGGAGAAGTAAATGGTTCAAAATATCTCTGGTCGTGGTTTTTGCCGTATCGCCAAAGTAAGGGCTGCGCATCGTGGAGGATTGCTGCTCGCGGGGTCTTCGCCAGCCTTAGGAAATGTCTATGGGCTTGTCACAATGCCTCCATCACCGCAAAGATCCGCATGTGATGGACATTTTTCCAGTCGGTCCTGTGCGGCTGCGAATGCTACGCTCTGCACGTGGAAGATGAACTGGTGTTCGGTCACCATTTCATGTGAAGCGCCCGTTGACTAATTTAAGTCGACTTCATCTCGGGTGGTCGTCCAAACTCAAAGCAAAATCACGATGAGACTTCACGTCATCTTACGAAGGCAACTGGAGTGGTTTTGGCACGTTCGCCGCCCGCCCTGTGACTGCAGTTTTACTACCTTTGATATGAAGCCACTGCTGATCTGTAGGCGCAGAAGAAGTCAACTACAGGTCTACTTCCACAGACGGTCAAGACATGTTGCTACTTTCCTACTTGCATCTTCATTGCCAACCGCAGTTTGGGAGACGGACTGTTCAGATCAAGAGGTCGGCGGCAGCAACTGTCCTACCGTGCCATGAGCCAACCGTTGTTTTTTGCAGCGCGAGGAGGGTGCGTGCATGCGTCTGAGCCATTTTCGTCTGCAGCCAACGCCTTTGGGCACGTCGGTCGCCGTCAGACTGTCGCCATGTCGGGGACCGGGTTGCGTCTGGTGGAGACTTTTAGTTGACAAGGTTGTCCAGCCATGTAGTCGTCCGACCCAGGGGCTGAGTCATGTGCGGCAGGGTCATTCATCTGACTAGAGGTGTTAATGTGAAGAAAGGGCAGTACAGGTAAGCTTCCGGGCACAAGACCACGGACGCAGATTGCCACACGCACATACGCCTTCCGTCCCTGGCAAGACTTCACACTGACAGGCACGTGGTCACCGACTTCGGACGGATGGGACGTGCGCGCGCGCGCCTAGTTCTGAGGATAGCCGACCATGGGCGCAAAAAACGAAACTCAAGAACCTACGAACTAATCCAACAGACTGACGCTGACTGCCCTCACGTAGGACAGGATAGGTGGACTGCCGCCAAGGACGGCCTTTACCGCGTGCCCTTGGAAGTGGACTCGGGGACGTGTTGTGCTTGAATAGGAGACCATACCGCACACTGCCCTCCCGTATCCACCACTGAAACCACCCTGCGACAGTCCTCTCTGGCTTGTCTCTCGGGATTCCAAAACACTTCATCTCCGTCATGGAGACGAAGAAATGGACTTCGGCGTGCGCCTCACCAATAATACCGCCCCGGAAACCCTCGAATGTGTACGGTGATCTTCCCCCCCCCCCATTCCCCCTCGTACCTCCACATCTTTACCCGATCCTCCCGCACACAGCCCTTGCGGCATACAGCATGCACATTTGCCCAGTCGTTCTGCCCCTCATGTTGTTAAGCAGGAAACATTCATCGACCGTCCTTTCGCAATGCCTTCGCTCTGGACGCGATTTAGTGTTTTTGTTCAGCCATTGCTGGCGCGCACGCCCGTATTGCCGTTCGTCTTGCTCCCGCGTATGGCTGCAACGGCACAACCGACTTTGTCTCGCTGATTGGTCGGTCATTAACGTGCCTCGTGGTCATGGCAACCAATCGCTTGACAGACACTGCAGGCAACCCACGCCTTTGCGACCCACGCCTCTGTACGCGCGCAGCACACGGTTGCATTCGCTTGCGACCTGCGCGCTCTAGCCAACCAAGTTTTTTTTCCTGTAGTTTTGCTTCACTAACATACGATACGGGGACATCGTGCTTCTCGTTCCGTTCGCACAACCCGTTCATCCTCGTAGGCAAAAGAGGAGCTCCGCGGTTGCTTTGAACAGGCTTTGCATTGAACTGGAAGCTTTGGTTGACAAAATTTTGCCGAGAGCTCCTAATCGAAACGGCGCGCTCTTACTGAAAATTGGAGTCCTTTTAAACTGACTAACAGACCGTTTGCCAGATTATGAGGATTAGTTAAGATCCACTAACTCTCTGTCCCGCAATGGTTAGTTGTTTCTTCTGCGGGGCGCCTACCTAAAATTTGGCGAAGCTGGTGGTTTTCTCTAGAATACCTCA
Source organism: Spirometra erinaceieuropaei (assembly GCA_902702965.1). Classification (NCBI taxonomy): domain Eukaryota; kingdom Metazoa; phylum Platyhelminthes; class Cestoda; order Diphyllobothriidea; family Diphyllobothriidae; genus Spirometra; species Spirometra erinaceieuropaei. The sequence goes on from CACRXP010000834.1 coordinate 128,195, forward strand.
CAAAAGCTCCTCAGGCCAGCCTTCAGGCTCCTCTTGGACTTCTGAAGACGAGGAGCTCTAGCAGCGAAGCAGTGGCGCCTTTCAACCCAGTGCCCAAAAGACAACAAACAGAACCCCCAAAGCCGTGACCTCCCATGTAATGCATCGAGTAATTTACGCTGGGCATCAGTGCGCCTCGCCCCATGGCTAGGTTCCGGAGTCATCCAGCAACCCTAGACTGCCGCAACCAGCCATTTTATGAAGACACCATGCATATTTAGCGCCGAGGAATAATTCCGCCTTTTCAGTCGCGGTTGCACGAGCGCAAACCCTACGCGTGGTGTGGTCGAGTGAAGCGAGGAATTTTTCCATCCCCTCCGTGCTACATAAAATTATCCTTTTTCGCAGTGCCATCCTTCTGAGATCTTATGTTTCCGCATATTTACCACGCTCTTTTTTGACAGTTTCGTTTACTCGCAGCACAGTTTTCCGGTTCGGGCCAGTACGCAGCACTCACGTTCACGGCCACCACCCTGAGTGTTGCTGGTTTCTATCGCATCCGCACCAACCGTCTGCATGAATTCCCTGATTCAGCTGTAGACTAGGCCTATTCGGTAATACGCGGACATAGATGCTGCCAGCAAAATTGAGCAAGGACACCGCTTGGTAACCCTGTTTTATTGGCGTAGTGTGCCCTCCCGTAGGTGAAATACGGTTTTAAGTCTGAAATCTTGCCGGATTTTCCTTGCCTCCACACCCCCCTGGAGCAGAAAGGCAAACCTGCTTACGAATCAGATGTCGCCGTGTTTGCATATTCCGGCTATATTTGAGTTGACTCCCAGAAGTTTTCCTGCTGGACATTTTTACACCGTTTTGACGATTTCCTACTGGGACACCGGACGATCAGGGACGCCGTTAGTTTACACTTGAGCCAGTTTCTTTAAGGGCTTCTCGGAGATTATAAATGGGCGAATGAGAGTGCGTTGAAGGTGTTTGACTGACAGTTCCAGGATTTGAAATTTATCCGCTGATAGGAGTATTTCATCTGAGCCGAGCATTTTCGGTGGGTTTACGCCCATAGACTGTTTAGATGGTTGTCACTACACTTTTCATTTCGTCACAGTCCACATCTCTCCGGATTTAATCTGCCATGGTAGTCAGCTAGTCATTCCGTTCCTCTCCCTGCCTTTCCTGTAGACGGCGAGCTCATTGGGAGAATGCAGTTTCATACTGTGTCGTGATGTTGTCCCCGTGGGCTCTATCGATTTGGTTTTCTCGTATTTCCCGACCGTTATCGAGCACTTCTGACCTTTTCAGCCTGCAGAGATCCAGTGACTTTGACATTAGATGGTGTGCACGGCTTTGCGCAGTCTCTGCCACTTCCGCCTAACGTCTTCTTCCTCCGAGATTTGTACTCAGCTGAGGTTGGCGTTTAGTGTGCTGGGGGCTTCCCGCCAGCATTCAACCACGCCCAGTACTGTCACGTTTAACTTTGTTGGTGTTGCGTTTACAGCCTCATTTAGGTTGAGCAGTCTCCCTCCGTTTTTCCTGTTCCGATTACATGATTTATTGCTTGCCGCCATGTGGCCACAGGCGATCACCCTCGAGGTTGGAGCACCTTTTAAATGAACTCAAATCTTTCCGATCACACCCGACCAAATGCGACCTCGTAGTTCATTGGTGGAGCGTTGAATAAAGGGACGCACGTAGCCATCGGACCACCTCTGATGGGGGATTGGGACGCGACTAGATCATGCGGTAAAATAGGCCTGAAATGGTCATCCCAGTCCCGTCCAGTCCCTTTTTGTCGGAATCACTTTCTAGTAATCTGTCCTCCGGGTGCCGTTTTCAGTTTCAACTTGACATGGGTTCCGCATTTACAGGACGACGTCTCAGCTCGCGAATACTTGAGCACAAACGGGCCGTTCGCAGAGGCGACCCACTATCACATGTCGCGACTCACACGCTGGAGGAAGGCCATGAGTTCGACTTCGCCAACACGCAGATATTGGCGCGATGCGGCGACAAGACGGGGCGAGAACTGTTGGAGGCGTGGGTGTCGGACACCAACTTTACCAATAGACACATTGCTTTGCCTGCGTGTTATCACACCCTCCGCCCACGCAGCCAGCTGGCGCAGCTCACATCACCGCGAAGTACAAACGGCGTCACCACGCCGGGGGACCATTGTGGACCAAGCGGCACAAACCAGACCTAGCCACGGACGTAGTCCACCCCCCCCCCTTTATGACACAACGATATAAATGTTCACACGTTGCTGCACTCTAGCAGTCTCTGATGATGAACTCCAGTTCGAGTTCGAAATCTAAGGCCAATAAATCTACCGTGCCAGTGATCGTGCCTTCGTCTTCTTTTAAACAAGAACCTGGTATGCGCATATTCCCTTCCATTCGTGAATCACTTTCTAGTAACCATTCTGTCCTGGTGCCGTTTTCAGTTTCAATTCGGCATGGCTTCCGTATTTACGGGGTCATCTAACACAAAAGTGTCTAATTGCTGCCAAGTTATCATGCCCAAACTTTGTAGCTTGGAAGCTTTTTGACTCCTATGTGTTTGGTGGCTCCCTAAAACAATGATCCGCGATTGCTGGCCTCGAAAATGTCCGTCTCCAAAAATTAGCCAGTCAAAAGAGAGCTGTCTGCATGACCAGGCTACATGAAATTATTTTGCAAAACGCCGTGTATATATTCTTCAAGGCTAGAAGTAATGGAGGTCTTGAATATCGTCAGCGATGGAGCGCAGTGCGGCACTCATTCACGGGGGCCGATAAAAAAAAACGTACAGTTCGGCGGAAATGTAAACACGTCTGTCAGGAGTAATCGTCGACCACGCTATTGGTAACGGACTGGCAAATCGATATGCCCGTTGGCTGAGTCAACGCTCCAATGCCACGTTTCATCCAGCCAGCGCGAAGCCCGGTCGTCTGATTGGTTCAGCACTGCCACGCTGTTGGACCAATTGGTCTTCCTGTCTAACAGCAAGTCTGTGCTCCTGCTGGTGAAGACTGCCTGTGCGTTGCTGACAGAATACCATACTCAGTGGTTTGGTCGAAAAAGGGTAGTGGTAGTAAAACTTGTGAGTTTCTCTCAAATAATTTGACGCAAGAAAGAGTTGGGCAACAATCGGGAGATGGCACCCAAAGAAATCTGGCTAACCAAAGCAGCCTGTCTTACGGGACAGGTAGTAATAAGGGTTTTATGGGTGGTAGCTGGTTGGGCTGTACGATACTAGCCGATGTGAAGCCCTATTTGAACAGGTGTATGATCGAAGCTGGCCCGTTCTCCGTTCCGTTATTACAAAATGGGTCGCCAAAGGCAGTATCGTGGTAACGAACGAGTGGAAGGTGTATAATAGCCTTCCCTCAGAAGGTTATCTACATTTCTCTGTTAACCACTCAAAGAACTTCAAGGACCCTACCACCGGACGTCACACCAATGCCACTGAGGCATACTGGAGTAGACTGAAAAGAAAACTCCATGAGGGAGGCCCTGTATGGGGTCAAGCTGTGTGGGCTCACATAGAAGAAGTACAGTATCGTCTTTGGTTTGGCCTCAATGCCATCTCTTTGACAGATGCCTGCGAACTGTTGCTGTACCATTTCGTGCAGACTTATCCTATTTAAAAGTGATTTTGTTTTGTAATAAACTGCCATAATGTGGATGTATGCCATATATTCAGATGTACGTGTATAACGATGGGGAAGGCTGGGTAACAGCGACCATCGTCCATGTAACCTCCTGCGATGTTCGTTCGGCCAGCCCATGTTAGGCCGTCGCGGAAAGTCCAAGTAGTGCGTGAAAGTAGGCCTGTGACCGTTGATATAGCCTGAAGGCGTTTGAGTCAACTGTTAAAGGTATTATTTCTAGGTAACGGGTTTTTTGGGTGCCATCTCCCGACTGTCACCAAGAGTTGAGATCCTTATAGCCAGTATGAAGACCAGTAGATTGAGCAAATATGACCAAATCACTATGCATATTGGAACCCAGAAAACGTAGGCAATGCGCAATACCGTCGTTCTGGTGTAGGTTAACTGTGGAAGACAGTATGGAAGTAGGTCGGATGTGGTTCGGTAGTCCCACCTGAAGTAAGCAAACCCCAGTCACCTTTAATACGGGACCGGCGGTAATAGGGGTTTTTACAGGTGAAACCGGGGAACGCGCAGGCAAAGAGATCAAGTAGTTGCATGCAAAAGAATATCTATTGGGAGTGCGTGGTTGTACTTTTAATGGTTGAGAAATAGTTGCGCTAATCCCAACCTCTTATCCTAAACCCCGACCGCTAACCCTAACCTTTAACCGTAACCCCTGACCATAAGCCTTAACCCCAACCCCAACAGTATTGTGTCCATCAGGGGGGGCTACCAAAGAACATCTTACCTGAAGGTATTTAAAAGTTGAAAGTAGTGGTTAGATAAAATAAAGAACTTGTTTGTAGTGGTGGAATAAGTTTTCAATGAGTTTTTTTCCGAAATTTCAGGCCATCAGCTGCAGTAGTCAAAAAAGTTGGACGGCTGCAAGTACATCTTTGAACGAAAACGAAAGAAATAATGGAAGAGATGCACTCGGAGAAGGTGACGCAGTCTTGTCAGGATAGGGGACTACTACCAACTGTGGTAGTCTGCCAATGCGGACCCCTACTGTGACAGCAAGTCCAAAGTCGGCACATGGACGGATGTGTCTTCGGGTGTGGCCGGTACAGAAGAAGGAAATCCCTCAGATGGGGCCCGATATTCGAAAAGAGTTGGCTAACAATCGAGACAGTCATGAAAAGGTGACTGTATTTTTCACAGAGAACCAGTGTGACGGATTGGCGTATGCCGCACAATAGCTGCTGAGTGCTATGCACTCTGTCGCAACACTTACTCCGCTGCTCTCATGAGGGAGACGAAACTGATTGGCCTACCGGCGGTAGGACTGGGTGAAACGCTTATCAGCCAGCGTAAATGCAACGCTAGGAATCGCAGAAGACAATGGTGGCCGGTGAGCATGTATGACACCAAGAGGAAGGAGAGGGTCTTGTTTGAACAGGTCAACGACAGGAGCTGGTCCGCCTTGAAAAAGTGGATGGCAAAGGGCAGCATCGTCGTTACTGATGAGCGGAAGGCATAAAAACGCCTGCCATCAGAGGGGGTTACGCCCAGTTCACGGCCATTCCAACTACCAACAAACACACCAGCTCAATCGAAGCCAATTGGAGCCAATTAAAAAGGCAGCATCACGAAGGAGGCCCAGTGTCAAGCCGGGCCATATGGGCGCACATTGCTGGGTTGCAATATCGCCTATGGTTTGGCCTAAAGGAGGCGTGGGAAGTCTTCCTGTTGCAGTTGACACAATCTTACAACGACACTTCAATGCAGTCAAGCAATTTGCTGGTCGAATTCTAGATGACGTTGCCCATCCCCTACATTCCGATCTTATGTCTGCTAAGTCTTCCCCCCCCCGATGCGCCGCAACTTCCGTCTTATATCCTGTCGCCCATCGGCTTATCGAGCTTCTGTATTGCCATTCCTAGCGCGCTATCTTACGTGCGAAGAGACAGAAATACAGAAGCTAAGACTTGAACTATCCCCATAATAATCGTTTCTTTGTGTTAAAATTTGACTCTTGAATAATATGTTAACTTATTTACTGCCCATAGTGAATGGAGCCAACTTCTTGCTGAAAATTTTGAACATATGATTTCAAAATAAAGCGCATTCCTCTCTCTCTCTCTCTGGAACGGAAACCTTCACGGCAGAACTGAACAGTTTGTAAGTAATTTTCTTTACATAAAGGTAATGCAAGCTAACTGTCGTGTAATTGCTAAGACAAGGAAACTGCAAAAAAACAATCGTTTTCTCGGCTGTTTATCCTGAGGTAGCGAGAAGTATATGTTGTGTGCAGTGTAATAAAGGTCTAGGTGAAACCCTTCGGGAAAGAAATAAGTAGAGCATCGTGTTCAAGCGATGCTGACAGCACTCGGTTCAAGGTGGGAACCGAGGCGATACGGTTTCTTCTAAAATCTCCGAGCCAAGGTCATGGAGAGGAAGGGTAAATTGAAAAGCAACGTCTGCTAAGCGAGGTAATAACCTATTAGAATCAGTTTTGAAAAGCGTACTGCCAGGTAGCTTCGCGCGAGTGAGTGGTCGGTTCGATGACGAAGCTTGCAGCCTCCAGTATACGATGAGGACCGAAGCGATACGGTCGCTTCTCAGCACCCATAAGGAGTTGGAATGACATGGTCGGCCACGAGGAGGGCGTGCGGCGACAAACCAACAAGAGAGGAAGGGCGACACGAGAGGCAGCCTCCATGTATAAAGTAATAATAAACAAAATACGAGCTACTTAAACAAGTATAATTGCCGGTTTTGTATGTAGCTACAGCTTGGGGTCCCCCGCCCTACCATTGCCGTTTTTTATTTTTTCAAGGACATGGTCATCACAGACCTTCGTTGTGGACGCCCACTTTCGTTGAAAGTTACGTTTGATGCTCCGGCGAGCCTACGCACACGTGGTCGAGACCGCCGTCATCAGGAGGATTTTGATTATCGTGGACTACAAGAACCCTATTTTCATTTTATCGACTGGATACCGGGAAAACAGGGACGCCCCCAGCCTCAGAGGGCAGGCAGTAATGTTACGGGGGAAAATTCCCCTGATGCACAGAGAATGGTGTGCTTACGATAACACTAGCTTATTATATTTCGATTTTTTTAGTCATAAATTACAATCTCGCCGTGTGACCTTGGGAATGCTTCTGTTTTGGCGGCGTCGCCGCCCAGGGCATCAAGCAAACCCGTCATCGCTGGGACCAACTGTATCTCGGACTGAACATTAACGGAGAGTATTAACCCAACTTCCTGAATAGCGTTTTACCAATCCTCGAGAAAAGTCATGTGCTCGACTGGCTACCACGCTGCATATTACACAAATTTCTAGAGGAGGATTATCGGGGAGTTTTTCAAATGTCCCTGTGTGCTTATGTGTTCAGTTGCCTTCATGAACATACGGCCCATTTGGTCCGAATTTTAGTTTTAGCATTTCTACTTTTCTTTAAAAAGTACAGTACCTCTATGCAACTAAATTACACTTTCTGTACTTGACTTGGGGTCCTCATCTAAATGAAGATTGTGTTCTTTTAATTGGGAGCTTGTGTCGATAAATTCCAGTTAGTTTCGGAAGCAATGGGAATTTTTCATGAATTTACTACAAGTTTGGCCACCTACTGTGCACTTGTGGGTGACATAAAAAATCCGAAAATGGTCGTTGTAGGACTCTTTATGCCAAAGTACGAAGAAGCCTCAGGCAGCAGCACTCAAAACCGAAATATGACCTTACAATGGCACGATCAAAAGCAGTGCAGAGTTCTATAAGCCAGATCCAATAATTACATTTTACGCGCATATTTCCTGGGAAGTGTGGTTGCATGAAGCCACATGGAATTGTTCTGCATACTAGTCAGTTCCTTCAAACTCGCCGTCGTCAACTGGGCAGACGACTAACAAGCTAGGAATGGCCATTCCAGCCAGTAGTGCCGTTGTGCCTATGATACTAGCCGCCGAGCGGGGCTCAAGATTGAGCCCCAAGGCACAACGGGACGAGTGAGTCCTGTAACGCGATCGGTGAGCGCTCCTCTAGTACCCTCACGTGAGAGTCAGCCAGCGCCAACTTGGGGTACTCGCCACTGTTCACAAAAGAGCACTAAATGAGAGATCCCCCTTCCTCCTTGCGGATGCTCAGTACCGATTGGCCACATTCTCGCTCACTGACTTAGTTTTTTTGCTGTACAGGAAAGCACCACCACGAAGGTGATGGACGGTGGAGCTAGGCTGGCAGCAGAATAAGACCGTCTCTGTTGGACCGCATTCCCCGGCCGATGTATATGGCGTTCCATCCGCCGAGTCCCATGTTGCAGTCATACACGTCGCATTAGTGGGCGCCACCAGTGTGTTGCAGTCTAAAATATGAGGTGGGGCAAGAGGCGCCTCAGCTCAAGCTTTAGGGCTGGCCGTGCGCTAGCGGCATACCTGAATGTAGGTACACTTGTCGTGGCTATCGACTGATAGGCGGACTTCAGAAAGCGCGATGTTTCAGAGATTGGATACTTGCTGTGGACAGCCATCATAGCGAACCTGGCGTCATTGGTCAAGATCTCGCTGCCTCAAGGTCATTCTCCGCTTGAAGCGAGCCGTTTCAGACGCGCCAACCCGAGGCTACTCGACCGACTTCAGCTCGGACACACTTGCGTCGGCGCACGGTCGCAACTGCCCATGCGCCACTTGAGCGCAGCAGCCCCTGCAAACAGTAACATAAGCCGCTGGGACACTATTCCTCGGCAAATGCAATACACACCGACTGGAGACCAATTGAGCTTGGCTCACGAGCCTCCAAAGGCGGCTGCCGCCACTATCTCAGGGACTCTCAGGCACTGACTGGACGCAGTCAACACCAGCCCTGGCTTCGCCAATGGCCACTGCCGCCTGAGAGGACAACTCCGGATTCTGTGCATAATAAACCCTTCATTCTGGTGCCTTCTGCCTTTTCCAACAACTGGGGATTTGACCTGTCGACAGTGGTGCACAGACCGCACACTCTAACTGCTGAGTCGCTTATTTTGGTAACAGAGAGTCTCAGAGGCGACTTGGGATTTTGTAGCATTACTGACAGAGACAAGGGGGACAGGGATGGTCATTTATGACTCATTAGCCCTCGTCAGTCAGCCATACTCAACCCTGAGATGTTCACCCTCTGGAGCTCTTTCGCTTGTCTTTGTCAGTAATGCTGTGCCGCTGTGCAGCTGCTGGCGGGGCTAGAAAGAGAACCCGAAGGCACAACGAGACAAGTGAGTTCCGTAGCGCGATCGATGAGCGCCCCTCTCCCCGCCCCCACCATTAAGTTTTTATGTCGGCTGAGCAACCCATAGTGCAAGTTCCGCTAATGGCCGAGTTCGTCCTGACAAAAATATCTTGGATTATGCTATGCGGTATTTACAGTAGGTGGGCTAACTCATAAAATGTAAACCGAAATTTCGAAATGCGTTCTTGTTTCGAACAGATTACAAAAGTAGGGTTGTACAGCTTATCATTTTGCAGCATAATTTTATAATAATCCAGTTACCCCGTGGTGTCGACTTTCGAATGAACTTATTTCCGACGGCGTGCAAAAACTGCTCTGCAAAAATGACTGCTTGAGTAGCACTCAATGTTCTCATTGATTTTCGATGTCCTTGAAAATTCAATTATATTTCATGCATAAGAATATTCACTCTTTTGTTCATTCGGTAGAAAATTACGCCTTCTTTACATTTTGCACTCGAGAGAAGGGTACATTTCGGTTTTAAAAAAACGTTTCTAATTCCCGAATAATTTTGAACCCGACCTGCTGTTACACTTGCATTCAGGGCTTCAAAACTACTAGCCGTATATTTTCCGTGTACGGAAAACCACGCATTTCTTTACGGTGTTAAGAGGAGACCATATGGGGTTCTTAAAATTAAACAGTGGATTTGAACGATATTGCTAACTTTACAGGCCACGTTCGTAAATGCACATACATGACGTTTTATGCACAGCCATTTCACGGTATAAGAAAATCTGACAATTAGAAACTTTTGAAAGTGAATTATTTCCTTCTTTCGAGTATAAAATTGGAAGAATACGTATTTTTTAACCGAAAGAGTGAAATAATGCATATTTTTATTCATGTTTTCCATGAAACATAATGGCATTTTCAAGGGCACTGAAAATCAATGAGAAAATTTCATGCTGATTAAGTAGTATAGTTTTTTTATGCAGTCAGTAAGAAGTTTATTCGAAAGTCTACACCCTGAAGTAACTGGATTATTTTAGAATTAAGCTATCCGACGATTACTTTTACAATCCTACTTAATTAATCGTTTCGAAACGAGAACGCATTTCGAAAGTTCAATTGACATTTCATGAGTTAGCCCGCGTACTGTATCATTACAACGTTTCTTAGGCAGTCCTTCTGAATCAAAACACACGTCATAATTTCGGCCAACAGTTCATGAGATAGCACATCTACTGAATTATTCAAAATCTGTCAAAATATCAATGAATTACATGAGCCTAGTTGTCATCTAGTGGATTCTGGGTGAATTACTTAGGAAATCCTGCTTGGGCAGTCAACTTACTGTATCAGATTTGGTGGATTCCAGACGTTGCAGTAGGTTGGGTGGGTAACTTGACCCAGATGTGATTAAACTTGCGTCGTCCGGCGGCGGGGCCTCGTAGCTCAGGTGGTTAGAGCGTTGGCTGTACTTAAGCCTTCCCCCTTACTGAGTGGGTTCGAATCCCACCGAGGCGCCGAGTTTTTCACAGTTGGGTCAATATGAATTATTCAAAATCTGTCAAAATATCAATGAAACCCAAATTAGTTAATTTCGACAAATGTGCGAGTTCGATTATTCCTCACCTTATTATGCTGCCTAGTCCGTTTACGGCAGAGCCATAAACGGTGGAAGGTTCAGTGTACATTGCCCCGCTGATGGCCTAACCAGAGCGCATATTAGACACTGGCCGTCGAAGCAAATCCGAAAGAACGCACTCCACCCCCTTATACGTGATGTCTGCGGTGCGGCCGAAATTATTACCCCAGACCGAGGGGGTGGCTGCCACACGTCTAGCGAATCTATGGCATTTAAGTAGTGAGTGCGCTCAGGGCACCACAATAGTCACAACCCAGTCCCGCTGTAGGGAAGGGGAAAGACACCAGTAGTAGTGGTGTATGGAGGTCTGGTTGTGGCCAGAGCCCTCCAAGCGCGACCGGCTCCGGGTCACTGCAGGCACCTGTCCGCTAGGATGATGTGAACGACTATGAATAAGCGTCCTGGTAGAGTCAGTCGGCGTCTGCCTTGTCCGGTTATTGGGTGATAGCCTGGTTTGTGGACTGAGGCTGCATGTGCTCATGTTTTGGCCGCCCAGACGTCTTTATTACAGGACTCCTAGCGCGGCATGGATGCCATAGCGGCGGAAGACTTGCTCTCGCTTAAGGTGCTGCAAATCCTCTCCTCTACGCACAGAAAACGTTTGTACATCCTTGGAACTGCTGTGTCCCAAGAGCACTCCTACTGGCTACCAAGACGGTCTCCTATCCGCACCGTAACCAATACAATGAGACCGTAAAGGCTGTCCTGTGCCTCTCGGCGCCCTTCCACCCCCTTGTATGCCTTCCTATCGCGTGAATGGTCGGCGCACGCTCATTGCCATTGGCTCACCCGTTCGCGCGTCACCGTCCAACCAGATCGCAAGCCAGCGAATGACCCTGGTAGTAGGTAATCGATAAATTACGTTCGCCCAGGCCGACTGTCGTAAGGACTACAGGCGGTTTATGTTAGCGGTGATTCGGCCAGCCGAATGGTCGAGACAATAAGCACCCCCTTACTAATAACATATACCAGCACGTTGAGCCCGGTCTGCTGTCAAGAGATTATTGCGCAGGTCGCCAAAATCCTCTGGGATATGCGTTTTTAACGGGCGGTAACAGAGGAAGTTGCCAATATATAGGGTTAGCATATTTTTACGTTTCTCCTTCCGTCTTTTTACTTTTTCGGAAGCTGTCCTACCACTTTCGCCAGGATTCCTTCTGAATCATTGCTTTTCACTGTGAAAACCCTTGGGAGTAGTCTAAATCTGAGCGCCTGGGCAACACGAAACAGGCAGTTTCTACCTTGCCATCGGATCGGTGAGGCTATGCTTCCAAGTCAATTAATGAACGCTATCGCAACCAAACGAACAATGAGTCCGTGGTTCGGTGTCAGGGCGTTTGGCGTGACGCTTAAGGACCAGAGAGTTTTAACTGGATTCCGAGGGTCATTCAGGCCTGGAGTTGTGACATGGTCGGCTGATGACGGCTGGCAAACCCCGAACGGCCGCTCCAGTCTCCTTGTCTCTGTTACAATTTTTAGGATTGTGAATACAACCATTGTCCATCTAGATGAAGGGGAGACGTCGGTTAGATTTCAATGATTCACAAAGTGGTTAGTGCGCGAGACCTAGCCATGCATAGCTAGCACGTTGATGTTTTGACGTCAGACAACTATATTCAAAATCCCTGTTGGGATCGCTGGTAGAATAAACCTGACTTTAAGCAATGAGCCGCATCTCGTCCATTGGTATTAGAAATATTCAGTCAAATATTCGCCAATCCGTCCTGGCCTCAGGGCGGAATATGGGCACCCCATTTTGCTTTACGGCCCCAATCTACAGCCATCACACGCCTGACGTTGTCGTACACCTGACTATCACCACCGTCCGAAGTGACCATATCAGTCCCTCCTCCTTATCGAAGTTTCCCCCACGTTATCGATTGCTCAGCGCTGCGTGGCCACCTACGAAGCTTCAAGGCAAAACACAGTCAACCGTTTTCCGTCCGACAAGCCAAGACAAATTGTTATTGATCGTATGGATGTAGTTGCGCAGGTCAGCGTACACGGACGGCGGGTTAGCACGCCGATCGATCGAACCCTTAAAAAGTTCCAGGTTTTGCTCGGGACAGGGCTTTTTTAAAGCCTACCCGCGGGAAATTTGTCTGAAAATCAGAATAAGTCAGTGCATGCCACTTTCATACAATTTCGAATACTTCCGAATGCAACTAACGAGGTGTGAGTTTGTGATGCAGTCACAGACACGATGCAGACCGTCTGACCTCACATCATAGAGCTCAGGACCAAACAACCACAATGGGCTTAAGAAGGCCACACAGAGACAGCCCGACGACGAGTTTACTCGGCGAGGAAGAAAAATAATCGCCAGACCGACCACCCGACAAAGGTTTAATCCCCTCCCCCCGACGAAGTGGTAAGGGCGACCAAAGCGACATGCCACTTCAGTTCCTGGTAGATTGAGTGCATTTTACGTTTTGACGATGGCGGGCCGATCAAGCTCTTCGAAACGTCGGCAGCTAAATAAACCAGTTCCAGTGAGCTCGTCTCATTCCTCAAAACACTGACCCGGATCTCTCAACTCTGCCGATCTGAGTACACCTAATTCCCCATTGTTCAATTTCCGACGCGTCAGCAGTAAAATATGCGGATGAGCTTCGCCGACTGGAAAAATAGGGCATCTGATAACTAAAGCCGCATGTTTCTAGTCTGGCCGGCTCAGTAGCTGACTGGCCGCCTTCATCCTTGCTTGGGAACTGTGGACAATGACGCCAAACATTGCCAACAAAACACTAGGTGCCAACTTTTTGGTTATTGGATTGTGAAGTGAGTTTGATGCCCAATTATGCTCAAGGCACTAAAGAAACATTATTTGCCGCGAGGACTACACGTTATTTTAGAAAAAAGGACAATGCTATTGCCTCAAATGGAGGATAAAGCGCCCCTCATAAAGGCAATTTAAACGATGGAATTCTTCATACTCAGCCTCCTTTTCGTTTTAATCTTAGCCAAATGGTCAAGTGGGTTGATTTGCATGCGGTTAACTGCTGTGTTGTTTAGCGCGCTGTTGTGATGCACCGCCTGCCGACAAGTTTGAACTCCTGGCATTCACAGACTCCTGAACATATTCCCTGCCAGGAGCCTTTTCAAGAGGGATTAAACTGCGCAACTGTTTGCCCAAGCACCGGACAACTACTTTAAACCAACATTCAGCGTGTAGAATTTTTGGTAGAGATCAACGTACTTTCTAATTTCCCTATCGGAATCTTTATTTCAGTAACTGATTGTGAGGGAAGCCATACACCCTTCAATGCAACAAAAACAGGATTTTATGCTTGATAATTGCATAGACTAAACCACTACAGACAACTTAGTAGTCTCCACAGTATGTATGCTATCTCATGAAGTGCTGACCGAAATTCTGAAATGTACATTCGATTCGAAAAGATTATTTAAGTAGGATTGGGAAACTCGCTATCACGCATCATAATCCAAGATATTTAAGTCACACCAAGATACCGGCTTCCGAATGAGCTTCTCTCGGCGTCTGAAAAAACTAAACACCAAACCCAATGAGTATGTAGCGGCACAGCAGTGGGAATGTGTCTAATTGTCAAAAGTGGTGTGGTCGACTAGACAAAGATTCCCAATCAAAAGTCGGGGAAGACAGTTTGAGTTGGACAACCTTTACTCTTTCGGAAGTGCGTACGCAAAGGCTCTGCAGGCAGTCGCCGCGAGCGCGCTCTCCGGGCCAGTTGTTGTCTGTGTCCGCCTTTGAGGCGCTGAGACCCAGCGCGTGTGTGCGCCTTTCGTCGTTTCTGCGTCCGCCAGCCAATCAGAGGGGGGGCAGCGTTGATTGGCCTGGAGCAATCGCGAGGCTAGTGACAAGCCCCGCGCGTTCCAGCAGTGTATCGACAAGGAGTGTGAGGCGGACAGGAAGGCAGCGTGACAAAGGAGGAGGGCAAGGAGACGCGAACTGCCACAGTACCCCCAGGCTAGAACGAAGGCGGCGAGTAGCGATGCCGAAGGAATTGCTGATGTCCAAAAACATGAGTAACCAAGCGTTTAGGAACATGGCGTCTACTAGGTATGATATATACAGGGGGTACATGGGTACAGTGAGTATGGCTCGCGGTTACAGGGTTGTTGATTGATGAAGGGGTAGTTGCAGTTGGGGGTTGCGGACATGGGGACAGGGGAAGTATACGGGATGGAGGGATAGAGGGTCGGGGAGGTGGAGCAGGGGGTAGGGGACCACAGGGCTCATCCAGGACGGCAGCTTTGAGACGGTCCACGCTCACGACCTCCTCGCGAGTTCCGCGTTGGATGCGGAAGTTGTTCGTCCTGCGAAAGAGCACCCAGAATGGGCCGTCATAGGGCGGTTCCAGAGGCCGGCGGACTCGATCACATCGAAGGTAGACGTGAGAGCACGTTGCCAAGTCCTTCTTGAGATAAGGCAGAGAGGCGGAGGACCTGGGCAGAATCGGAGAAAGTGTCCACATAAACCGTCCGAGGCGATGCAGGAGGTTGGTGGGATCCTCAACTGCACCTCGCGCAGTTGGCGAGATCATCTCATCGGGAGTCGGACGGTGGCGCCGAACACCAGTTCAGCTGCGGAACAGTCAAGGTCCGGCTTGAGAGCGGAGCGGATGCCCAAGAGGACCAGGGGAAGGTGATCCGTCCAGTTCTCCGGATCGGCCGCGGCGCGTAGGGAGGCCTTCGGCTGGCGGTGAAACTGCTCGACCATCCCGTTAGCAGCCGGGTGATAGGCTGTAGTGCGGATGCGAGTACGGTCTAAAAAAGGAGAGAAGAGACTGGAAGAGGTTAGATGCAAATTGGGCACCGCGGTCAGCTTTTAGCTGCACAGCGGTGGATAATCTGTGCAGTCTGTGATCTACAATTATCAAGTCAAATATCAAATTGGAGGGAGAAGACAGAAGGCACAAGAATGAGGAGTTTATTGTGCACAGAACCCGGAGTTGTCCTCTCAGGCGGCAGTGGCCACTGGCGAAGCCAGGGCTGGTGTTGACTGCGTCCAGTCAATGCCTGAGAGTCCCTGAGATAGTGGTGGCAGCCGCCTTTGAGGCTCGTGGGCCAAGCGCAAGTGGTCTCCAGTCGGTGTGTGTTGCATTTGCCGAGGGGTGGTATCCCAGTGGCTTAAGTTGTGGTTGCAGGGGGGACGTGCGTTCAAGTGGCCGCATGGGCAGCTGCGGCTGTGTGGACGCAGGCATGTCCGAGTTGTCGGTCGTGTGACTTCAGGTCAGCGCGTCTGGAACGGCTAACTGCAAAAGAGTGAATGACCTTGAGACAGCGAGGCCCTGAACAATGACGCCAAATCAGTCATGATGCCTGCCTGCTACAAATACTTAATTAGTATTGCGTTTTGCAATTGATTTTCATAGCTCTTATAAATTCGAGCACATCGCATAGAAAACACGCACAAAAGTGTTGCCTCTTATGCTCATTTGGTAGCAAATTATGTCGTCTTCAAACTGTATACTTAAACAAAATGCATTTCCCAGCTTTAAGAAAGTTTCTAGTTATGAGACTTTTTGAAACCGTGCTATGTTCATTCATACAGCATCACGTCATCATGTTTATTAATGCTAATTTCAAAGTGTATCACCTGGTCCACATCCACTGTACGATTTCATTATTGCCATATGACTTCCACCAAACAGCATAAAGAAGTATGTGATATTCCTTTGATGGAAGGTTCATACCATGTGATTTGAAAACCATGAATGCAAGCATAACGGCAGGTTGAGTTCAAAACTGTTCGGGAATTGGACAGGGGCAACGATCGGGTGACGGACACCAAACACGCGCGACCAGCCAAAGGTGCCTGTCTAACGGGAAAGGTGGTAACAGGGGTTTTACGGGCGGGGCCTACGTATTTATAGAGGAATGGTAGAATAAGTGAAGATAATTATTAAATTTGGTTTTCGGACGGAAATGTTTTAGTGCATTGACATATGGCAATCGCAATTAAGCAGGACAATTAAAAAAATAAACATTTGAGATCAGATGTGGTTATGTAGCCCCACCTGATGGACACAATACTGTTGGGGTTAGCGGTTAGGGTTAGGGTGTGAGGGCTAGGGTTAGAGGTTAGGGGTTAGGACAACGATTTCTTAGCTAATCGAAGTACAACCGCGCATTCCCAATAGCTTTTCATTCGCATAAAATTACTTGACCTCCTCGCCTGTCGGTTCCTCGGGCGCACTGGTAAAAACCCCTATTACCACCGGTCCCGTATTATAGGTGGCTAAGATTTATTAACTTCAGGCGTGACTACATAACCACATCTGACCACATTAAGTGTCTATAACGATCGCTTCTCAGCTCTCCGAGCTGAGGTCATTGCAGATAATCCACCTGACTGTCTACAACGACCGCTTCTCAACTCTCTGGGCTGAGGTCATTGTAGGTAATTCACCAGGCCGTCTGCAACCGACAGCCCAACCTTGAACAATGAAACGCCAAACCGAAGTAATCGTGTCGAACTAAAACTCATTTAAAAAAGTATAATAGGTTTTTTGCATTTCATAGATGCCTGGGGTCCCTCTCCCAATCCTTACCTGGACAAGTTTTTAAAAACTGAAAGATGCTCGCTCTTTAAGAGAAGAATTTTAAGAAGACGTAATATGCCACCAAATGAGTACAAGAGAGGACATTTTTGCACGTTTTCTATAAAATATAATCGAATTAACAGAAGCATGGAAAATCAACAGGAAAATTTCACACTAGTCAAGTAGTCACTGTTCGCAGAATGCAATTTTTCAGACGGCTGAAAACAAGCACATTCAAAATCCGACATCCTGGTGTGAGTGGATTACCTTGTGGTTATGGTGCAAGATAACTACTGTTAGGACCCCTAAGTAATCTTCTCGAATGGAAAACATATCTCAGAATTTCAACTAACATTTAGTGAGATAGCACATCTACTGAATGTCCTCCCGTCTTACAGAAATTTTAAAAGCAAAGGACAATCAACAAAGTACTACTACGTTGTAGCTGTTGTTGTTTTACATCCTTTTGTCGTTGTATGACATTTTCCATTCCGCGTTGGCAATTAAATTGGGTCTTGAATAGTGGAACTGTCATCAAGTCGTTGTTCCAGTCTAATGGTTTTTAGTAAACTAAATTATTTCATAACCATTGAATAATACTGTATGAACCAAACTGTGTCTTCTTTTGAAGATTGGTAATTTCTTTAATGTAGTTTAACCTCAGTGGATGCAGTGTGGGCGGTTCTTCTGCTACAAAGATTTTGGTACGCGGTTCGTGACCTTTCTTCGAATGACAGTTCGACCATCGGTTTCGATGATGTCCACCGTGTGCCCCACAGTTGCAGCAGCAATGGGAGCAGGGACGGTGACTTACGCAGGGATTTATAGTGCCGGTAGACTTGCGTAGCATCTACCTACACTCTCTCCTCCTCCCTCGTCCGAGCCCGGTGTCAAGACAGAGCCAAGAATACCGGAGACGAGGGAGGCCGCAGGTGGATGGCTCGTACGAATCCTCAGCTTGGCGTTCCACCACACCCCCTGGTCCACACAACAAATGACCAGGATTTCAACCAACACAAGAGAGATTTGGAGGCTGATACGGCCGAAGCCGCACCTGGGCGTGCCGCCAACGCCTGGCTCGGATCCCACACTGTGATGAGAGTGCCATAAAGGCCACATTAAAAAGGAGCCATTGCAGCCTGACTCTCAGACCGCCTCCGGTCAAGGAGGAGGTCCAAGTTACCCCGTCAGTTGGCAACCTTCCAAGCCACGGCTTTTAGCGCACCGTGATAGCTTCAAGCGCGTCAGATTTTTTATAGTGAGGAAAGTGCGCTGAGTCGTCGACCTCACTCTCCCTTCCCACTCCCACACCCAGGCGCTGTCCGAGCCGGTCAGCAGACTGGAGTGGGGAGTGAGCGCGGTGGCTGTAATGGTCGACTGACCATGACTGCGCGCGCCACGGCACGATCTGGCCCAGTTCAGTGAAGTCAAGCTCAGATTGCGGTGACATACAGACAGGTCTGGATCGCCAACTTGGAAATGCACTGAAGAGTTCAATGAAGTTATTCTTTATATATTATCCGACTGGGAAGTAGTAGTCGGAAAGATGTTAAAATTAGTAAAAGAAGATTAATCAAGCGCGGGGACCGGGAATTGCCTTTTTGAAGCGTTCAGGGTTTTTCAGGCCTATGTATGAATCAATCGACGGGGAGGAGGAAGCAAATTAAAAACGCGCCACTTGTGAGGTATTGCAGCCGAGCCGCACTTCTACCACCAGATGGTCGCTGAGTTCAGTGTATACCGACGGCAGTTCGACACCCCTTTCGATCGAGTTACCAGCAAATCTTCAAGATTTACTCAACACACGGTCTCTTTACATTCTGCTTGGGCGGTTATCTTGGTGGCGGCAAGGTCAGGGAAGTAGCCCGTCTTCGTTGGGGACGTGTGAAAATCGTTCATCACTACCAGCTCACCTCCCCACCGCACGCTTTTGTATGCCTAAGAACGATTTTGTTTTCCTTGGCTGGGTACTCCAAACCGAGGGACTTTTGCAGTCCTTCATGGGGCCACAGAGTTCACTGAACTTTCCTTGGAGAATTGGTGGCATAGTCCTGTTGGGAACATAACTGACCCCTTGACCTACTGTTTTGTTGGCGTAAACTGAATTGTTTTGTTGGCATGGCTGACTGCGTCAGCATCCAGCTCTCTGCTGCCTCGCCACCACCATGGCGATAATCATCATTATTTCTCCAGCACTGACCTTTTGCAATGCACGTCTAACTTACCTAGTGGTTTGTTGAGACAGCCCTGCGGAGGCCCACCCCACATGAGCTGCGAGTATATAAAGCAGTCTTGCCTGCATCGTCAGTCCGTAAGAACCCCATGTTTTAATGGTAAGTTGAGCTCTAGCCTAGCCTTTGTTTCTTGCTCCCTCTAGACAAGGCTAGTCCAAAGTCGCACCTCCCATTCACGCCTTTACTCTTGCCGTCCCTTTTGGCGAGTGCAGTACTAGCTAGGCAGACTTTATTTGCATAATCTATGATTTCTGTGGGGGTTTTCGATGTCAAATTATTGTAAACCAAAGACTGTGCAAGAAGCTGAAGTTAGTGGCTTCGTCAGATTTGACGACTGCTCATCCACTCACTAGCGCCGTTTGCATACTTACACCGTATGTACAGGGAATCCAAACGTGACGTGATAACTAATCGATAAGTTGAACGAGGCGTGCAAAACAGAACTTATAGGTACCAACAAATTGCGCGACGACTCTTCAGCTGCTGAAACGTTTGGTCAGATTAGCCTTGTCGTGGTAACCTCTAACTCCTTGATTTTCACGTTTCCCCTTTCCTTTTTTGCTTGTTAGCTTTTCCCCACTATCCTTCCCATGCTGTGCTCAAGTTACTAATTGTATTGATTGGCCTACAGTACCCTAAACCATGAGCTTGCTGTTGTGTAATGATTTTCTGCAACAATTCAAACTGCTGTATTCTTTTTACACCTTATTTATGTTATTAAGCGACAGGACGCAGTTGATGAGCCGTCCCGCAATTTCTGGGTAAATTCTGCTTTGCACGCTTGCTTCAACTTTTACCGGAGAAAAAAGGCTTCAAACTAATCAATAAATTAGGTCATTTAAGTGCGGGCGCGATGACGGATGAGGGGAGAAAACGGGAGCGAGTGAAGACGTTACGACACAATCCCACCGCCGGCACTGCCCGGACATCCTGACTCCGTAGTGCCACAAACTCGGGGTAGCGTATGAGAAAGCCCATCCTTGCGCTTGGGAGGACATCTAGAAATGCGAGTTTTTTGCCAACTGCCTTTTGGAACGCAAAAATGTAATTAGAGTTGCGAAAATCCCCATAGCAATAATCAGAAGACGAGGTGGCGAGCATACGTAGCCTTCGATAAACTCGCGTCGGGCCAGTATAGTTATATGGGAACGGGGTAGAAGTAAAACATGTCAGCGATAAGGGAGATCGATAAAAGTTCTCCTCAAAACACAGGCTGGGTGTGGGAATGTGGGGGGAGGGAGGAGGGGGAGGGGGATAATAGCAGTCAGTGTAATGTAATTCCTTTGAATGATCAATTAATCCTATTATGGAGCTCTTACAGTCTGCACTTTTCTTAATGTCAATAAATGTATTGCCTGCCTGACAAAGTCACAATGTAGAACCACCCAATGGAAGGGTCTTGGCGCCTAAAAACCATAGATATGTGGCTCTACGGGAACTTTCCTCACTTGTTTGGTGGTATTTCCAAGCGAATTGAAAGTCGGTTTCTAAACACAGGTCTAAGAGCTCGAGTAAGGCAGTCGCGAGAATCGGAGGTGATCCCTGATCGGAGGATACGATTATTATATTGGTTGCCATTTCGATTTCCCGTAATTTGTTCAGGAATTCCATCGAGTACTCAGTTTGAAATTCTCATTTCCTTCTAAGTTGGTTGAAGAACTATAAGGAAACTCTGCAGTTGGGGCTGCCTTCGTTTTGCGGACTTCAGAGTGCACAAATCTTTGTAGTAGTTGACTCAGTTTCCTTTAGGAATTTGGCAGTATCTTCTGACAGTATTTGCTTTTCTACGAGACGTCTCAAAACTCTATCAATCGATAAAATATATACTCTGGTGGAGTAATGTATCGCATTTCGTGTCAAAATTGTCCTTGTAACTACACGGGGCAGACTGGGTGCATGCTCGGATCGTGCATACACGAACATAAACTAGCTGTGCGATGAGGCGACGCAATATCACAAGTGGCCGCCCACACCTGCGAAATGTGTCACGAGTTTAACTTCACAGCCACCAAAATAGTCGACCACGCCGGAAACAAAACAGGCCGAGAACTGATTGAAGGCTGGGCCTCGGATGAGAACTCGGTCAATCGATTTATCGATCTGGCGCCGGCGTACAGAGTCCTGCGTAGTCACCTCCAGTCTTGCGCCGTCGGTCGATGATTAGCCTGCATGCCTTATAACTGTCGCCTGTTCTGCTGCTGCCGCTACCTCTGACGATGAACTCCTGTACGAGTCTGAAAACTCGGGACAATAAACACAGTGTTCCGGTGCTCGACTCTTCTTCTTCACTTATAGGAATACCCCCCCTCTCCGTGATACAGGTGGCCTTGCGCTCAATTCCAGAAAGATTAGGCTTAGGGATGACGGTAGAAGGCAGGCAGAAGGCTGGCCGAGCACCGGAATAACTTGACGACTGCTCATTTACTTACTAACGTCGCTTGAATGCTTACACCGTAAGTCCAGGCGATACAGAGAATTCTAACTTAACGTGATAACTGGTCAATAAGGTGAAGCGAGCGTGCAAAACAGAATTTATTGATACCAACGAATTACGCGACGGCTCTTCAGCTGCTGGAACGTGGGGTTAGCCTAACCTTGTCGTGGTAACCTCTAACTCCTTGATTTTAACATTCCCCTTCCCTTTTTGCTTGTTAGCGGTTCCCCACTATCATTCTCATATTGTGCTCAAGTTACTAATTATATTGATCAGCCTACAGTACCCTAAACCAAGAGCTTGCTGTTGTGTATTGATTTTCTGCACCAATTCAAACAGTTGTATTCTTTTCATTCGTTATTTATGTTATTAAGCGACAGGACGCAGTTGATGAATAACGTTTAGCAGGCTATATTGGTCGTAAGAGTCGCCGCCTATCCAGAAGAATACGAGAACACTTGTTGGCATGACTAAGGAAAAGTGAAGTAAAAAGCATACACAGCTTCATCCTCGCACACATGGTTGATTGTGGGCATCTTGTTTATTATTCCGAACTTTTGAACAGAGATGACAGCAGCAACAGAGCGTGCGACACTCATAGGTGTTATTAGCCAATCAGCGGTCAGTGACGTGGGTATGTAGATGACCGCTCAGGGCTCTGTATGTCGGCGCCAAGTCAATATATCGATTGACTAGACTCGCATTCGAGGTTCAGGGTTCAATCAGCTCTCAGCTTTTCTTGCTCGCATCGTGGGAAATTATCCTGACTGTTGTGAGGTTGAACTTGTGACCCGTTTCGAAGGCGTGGGCTGTCCCTTGAGACAGTCGCATAGCCAGCTTGTGTTCACGTACGCATGATCCCAACGCGCGTTCAGTCTGACCTGTGTTGTTTCGCGGACATACTGCTTCGTCGGTATATTGTGGATCATGTCACGCGGGAATGGTGGTAAAGGAGGGGGGGGGAGGTTTACGGGTGATGCAGCACACAGGCCAGTTGGCTGACGGAATGCGGGAAATTACAGAAGACGACTGGTGGCAAAACAGAACTTTCGAGTAAAATGAGGAATGTATGCAGATACGATATCCAACTGGATATTCCATGGCGTTTCATCTTGAAGGAGTGCCTTACCACCGAACAACTGAGCCTATCCTCTGGCAGACATTCCCGTCATCCCTCAATTCATGCTCTGCTAATTTCCGTTTTTCATTTCTGCCCCTCTTGGGTACAGCTGCCAGCCACCAGTACCTAGCTAGATTTCGCAGGTACATACATCAGCGCATGATCCAATGTCTATGGACAGCTAACTGGGTCCTTCACCCTACCGTTTCCGGTTCCGCCTCCAGTCAAAGCATGAAAAATATGGACACTGGCAGCGGCGCTCACCGATCGTTCTTACGGAGGTCACTCGTTCCGTGGTGCCTTACGGGCTCTATCTCGTGCCCAGACAGCAGCCGCACAGCGGCGCATGATATAGGCAGGATGTTATTACCGACAAAGACGAGGGAGACTGGAATGGCCATTTCTGGCTTATTAGGTACAACGGAACGAATGAGTTCCGTAAGAACGATCGGTAAGCGTCCCCTCCTATTGTATATTCCCGATCAAAACCGACAGGGCAACGGGCTCGTGGCCCAGTGGTTAGAGGCGTAGACTTCTAACAAACAGTTCGCGAGTTCGAGCCTCGGGTGTGCCACACTTCGGGGTTGGGTATGACTGGCTGACGATGGCTGATAAGCCAGAAATGGCCACTCCCGTCTCCCTTGTCTTTGTCGGTAATAACATACTGTCAATATGGGCACTTTCCAGGAAGGTACCTAAGAAGATATTGGTACTTATCTGGGGCAAATCTCGATTTATTGTGGCTGAACCGGTACATGGGATACCTTAAACGTGATCACACCCTAAGTGACCGTTTCACCTGCAGTTTGCAACACCAATCAGCTTACTTTTTTCTCCGTCCCAAGTTCATCCCAGCCAGACCGACAGAGTAGTAATTAACTGAACTAATCGAATTGATCTAATTGGCGGCGAAAGATCCCTACAGTGAACTCGAACAACAAGTGGATGAAATGCTAACCGAAATTCCGAAGTGCATTTTCGACCCCAAACGATTACCCAATTGGGGTTGTAGCATTACCGTGCTGCATAATCCCGTGACATTTCAGTCATCTCAGGATGCTGGCTTTTGAATGAGTTTCTTTCTGGCCGTCCGCCAAAAGTGACTGCTTAAGCAGTATGAAATTGTCCCGTTGATTTTCGATCCTCTTATAAATTCAAATATATTTTATAGAAGGCATGCACAAACGTACCCATTTTTTACTCACTTGGTAGAAAGTTACATTTTCTTTGAACTTTACACCTAAAAGAGTATCTTGTGGCTTCAGAAAGTTTCTAATTAGGAGATTTTTGAGGAACGTGAAATGTCTGATTATAAAACATCCTATTACCACATTTATTAGTGTTGCGTGCAAAGTGTAAGATATGGGGCAAATCTACTGCAAAATGTTATGACTCCCAAGTGGTATCTTATTAACAGCATATAGAAATGCAAGATTTTCCTTAGACGGAAAATATATACATTGTAGTTTGAGGACCCAGAATGCAAATTTAAGAGTAGGTCGGGTTCATGACTAATGGGGACTTGAAACAGTTTTCCAAAACCAATTTATACGCTTCTCTCGAAAATATAATTCAAAGAAGGCGTAAATTGCTACAAATCGAGTAAAAGAACGGATATTTTTGCGCGTATTATGCATAACGGGCATGTTCCGTAACCTGATCGGTGAGCGCCCATCTGTCATATTTGATTTTACTAGAGTTTCAAAGATCGATGAGAAAGACACATATCACACAGATAGTCGTTTTTCATAAAATGTGGTCTTTGTGGGTGGTCGGAAAAAAGGGCTCGTTTAAAAGCCGGCGTCCTAGCGTGAATGGAGTGTCCTGGTACTCCACTTCACGGTGATTAATATTACAATCCTACTCAGAATTGTGAAAATTCCCATTTAGGAATTCACAAGTCAATTTGGGAGCCTACGTAAGCTTTCGATAAATTTTCATCAGGCCTATACATCTATATTGCTGTCAAAATGATTAAAAGGAAAATGAAGGCAAGCAGAAGGTATTCTGCAGCTGGGGTTTGGGGGGGGGGGAGGGTCTGGATGGGTGAGGTGAAAAACAAAATTACCTTCAGGGTCAGGGGGAAGAAGGGGATGGTGGGCAGTGGGACGGGTGGCTGGCATGGTGGCTTTAGCCCGAAAGAATAAGGGAACACCTTCCAGAATGGTTAGGCAAAAGCCAAATAAAGAACGTCAACAGCTCTATCCTCGCCCACATGTTAGACACAGATCATTGTGTATATGCCGGACAGGCATTCCGAGTGATTTACAAGGTTTAGTTAGGTTATCCAAAATCACTTGGACAGTGTCTGTTGGCAGCAGCAGAGGCGGCTGCAATCAGGCTATACAAACCAGTTCTATGCGCACAAAAGAACCTCGTACAGGCCCCACAGTTACCATGGGCCAAAGCCACCATGCCAGCCACCTGCGTATAATTACCCGTCCCACTGTCCACCATCCCCTTCTCCCCCCTGACACTGACGGTAATTTTGTTTTTCACCTCACCCACCCAGACCCTCCCCCCCCCCCAAACCCCAGCTACAGAATACCTTCTGCTTGCCCGCATTTTCCTTTTAATCATTTCGACAGCAATATAAATATATAGGCCTGATGAAAATTTATCGAAAGCTTACGTATGCTCGCCAAATTGTCTTTTGAACATTTCAGAATCTTGGTTCACATTTTATGAGATAGCGCATCTACTGTTCCCCCGGGCAATATCTGTCGACTGTAGGTTCCTTGCGAGCTGAATCGCCTCCCCTCAGTCTCTAATCTTTGACCGTTTAACAGAATGGCCTAACGGAGAGGAATCCCCAAGTCCCGTGTCTCTTCTCCTACTAACATGCGAAGTTTACTACTCCATCGGCGGGTGTCGACTAAACAGAATAGGGGGGGGGAGGGTGCAGCCCGTCAAAAGGTCTGAAAGCATGTGCTATGGCAGTATCAGAAAACCATGGCCATCGCAACCTGGTGTGCGTTGGCAGTTCCCTGACACCTGGTTCTCTGCCTCGGTCCCGCTGGGTATGCAGGCGGTGGACATGGCTGCGCAGTCACCATTGTCCTTCGGACCCCCTGTTGGGGTACTGTTGCTGCTGTTGTTGGTCGAAAACCTGGTTATTTGCTGTGTGGACCAAGGGGTGTGGAATGGATCTCTTACTCCGAGTGGGGCCGAGAGAGTGCGGTAGATGCTGCGCAAGTCACCGCGTCTGTTCAGTGGAGCACAGGGTGGACATCGTCAGCAACGACGCTCGAACTGTCGGGTGTCAGATGCGTCCCCAGGAGTGCCTGTTGTCCCTGCAACTACTCAACCATGTACTGCAACGACAGATCCAGGTTCCATTCATTCACTCGAAGAGCAGCTACGTTTATCATGCAACGCTCCCCTAGAATCACGGCTTGAGGATAGCATAAAGTAGGTGGGCTAACTCATGAAATGTCAACCGAAATTCCGGAATGCGTTTTCATTTCGAAAAGATTCTTTAAGTAGGGTTGTAAAAGTAGCCAGCATGCAACATAATTCTATAATATTTCAGTTACCTCAGGATGCCGAATTTCGAATGAACTTCCTTCCGACTGCATGCAAAAACTACACTCTGTAAAAAATGAACACTTAAATAACATGAAATTTCTCACTGAATTTCGATGCCCTTAAAAATTCAGTTATAGTTCATGGAAAGCATGCATAAAAATATTCGTTCTTTTGCTCATTCGGTAGAAAATTACGTCTTCTTCCAATTTTATACTCGACAGAAGGGTGTAATCCGGTTTTAAAAAAGTTTATAATTGTGAGATTTTTTAATAACGCGAAATGGCCGTTCATAAATCGTCATGTCTCTGCATTTACCAATGTGGCTTGTAAAGTTAACAATGTGGCTCAAATCCACTACTAAATTTTATGAACCCCATATAGCCCTCCTTTAGTACCGCAGAGAAAGGTACGGTTTTCCGTACGCTGAAAATGTACGGTTTTTAGTCTGGAAACCCTGAATCCAAGTGTAACGGTAGAGCGGGTTCAAAATTAATCGGAAATTGGAAAAGTTTTTGAAAGCCAAATTATACCCTTCCTTCGGGTATAAGATTGGAAGGATGTGCAATTGTCTACCATATGAGCGAAGGCATGAATAGTTTAATGCATGTTTTCCATGAAATATAATTGGACTTTTAGGGGCATCGAAAATCAGTGAGAAAAATGCATGCCACTTAAGTAGTAATTTTTACGGAGTGTAGTTTTTGCATGCAGCCGGACGAAAGTTCTTTCGAAAGCCGGCATCCTGTGGTAACTGAAATGTTATAGAATTATGTTGCAGGCTGGTTAGTTTGACCACCCTACTTAATTCATTTTCTCGAAACGAAGGCGCATTTCGGAATTTAGGTGAACATTTCATGAGCTAGCCCACCTATCGTTTGTGGAACTTAACGCCCTTCAGAGTGTTGCAGTTACTCTTCATTTTCCTGAAGATCTCTTACTCTCATTGCATCCCTAATGGGGTTTGTTTGCCGCCGCCGCCGCCGCCGCCGCCGCCGCCGCCGTCAGCCAGCCAACCAGCTGGGATTGCGTCAGACGATTTCTGTCTTTTCTCCAAACAGCGGTAGGGCAATGCGACCAAAGAACCCGCCAGAGCTCACTGGACATCATTACTAGTTGTAATTTGATGCTCTGCCCATTGACTATTTAGCCATCCGCCATATTGACTATGACTTGGCACTTACACATATTCATCTTTCCCCTCCCTCCAAAGTTTGCGGCTCCTCTTCTCACTCTAGTCGTCCACTTTGGAGTGCTTTCCACAGTTACGGAAGGCCTTCCGGGTTTGTACGAGTTGGAGGACTTAAACCAGATTGACTTCTTCGAGGAACTCTCGGATGAGGAGTACAAACTTGCAGTGGCCCGGATCTGCCACCATCTTCAACTGCAACACTTGGGTGGCCAGGTACTGAACCACAAGAACAGTCGCATTGTGCCCAACAACAAGACCTGGGATGTGCTCCTCTTTCCCTCACTGGTTCGAGTCGCTGTGGAGACGCCCTCCAAGACGGCGAGGCGGTTTGCCTTCGAGAACCCCGAGGAGGCGGCTAGAACTGCTCGCGTCTCCATTCACTGGCCCGAGAGGAGGACAATACAGGAATTTCTGGTGGACTTGGGATTCACAGAACACAACGATGTGCTATTGGTCCGCGAGCTGAGCAGTCATAAAAGACCGCTGGGATTGGTTGAACGTCAAGCTCTGGATGACTTTGTGGCAAGCTTATGCATTCCCCTGGCGGATCTGTTGGAACACTACTATCAGGCGGGCTATCACCTGGCGGAACCTAAACGACCACAGACCTCACCGGAACCGCGTGTGGAGAACTACTGTACGGCTAGGCGCAGACTGATTCCCGGCGCGGCCGAGCGCGTGAACCAGTCCTTCTGCCTGATTGCGGTACCCTCAACTGTTCTGCGGACTGAGCAGGATCGGGAAAAGAGGAGTGTTCTCGTGCGTCTGGAGCGAATAACTTCGTCCCACCACCAAAATCCAACCGACATTCGATTTAGGGTAAACACTGGAGCGGCTGTTTTTTTTTTCCTAAATTCATGGCACAGAATTTTCTGGAAAAGTAAGAAGCCAAAACCCAGTAAAGAAAACTGGGGACATTAGTGCGACTATTCTGATTTATCGATCGTTATCGGCTGGCTGTGCCGGGCTTCGGGACACCTGAGGTTTGAGCACGAGTGCGGCAGATTACTTGCCATTTAAATTAGACGTTCTAACCATATGAGCCGCCGAGTTCACATCCAGCCAGCAAAGGCATTTGGGGCCGAAACTGCCCGCTTTATCTGATTGCTTTTTCATTCCGGATTTGAATGAAGCTCCGAGTCTAGAGTTCGCGCAGACGGTTGCCTAGCTATCATCAGCCAATAATATTGCTCGAAATAGCTCAAGAGCTCATCGTCACTTAGAGATGATGCAATCACGTTCATTGCTAATCGCAAACCCTGGAGTGCCCAGCATACCACTCAAGTCATCAATCCTCGCTCTAAATATCCCCCGGAGGAATCAGATAATGGCGGCAAACAGGCTACAAATGGACATTTTAGTCTTCCAGTAGGAAATCCACTGACTAAAACACATGATATTCACAAGGTCACTTTGGCCAAAAGGGTCAATCAAGTGGCATCGGCGAAAAATTGTCCTAGAATTTACTAAATGGACTCGGCGTCCATGGCTGTCGCAGAAAAAGGGAACTGTGCATGCACTTCGTCTGTACTTTAAAATGTATCTTAGAGGCAGGAATCGAAACGACAACAGAGATTAAACTTGCCACAGTAGGATGTATAAATAAAGTAATAATTTGGGGGAAAGCAGACTCGGTCGCTGGGGCAAGAATTTTATTCGCCTGAGGTATTGGATTCGCACTAAAAAAGATCACCAGAGACGGCCACGGATAAGGGTAGTGGATTCTCGAAGTGGAAATTCTAAGCAATCACTTTCACACAAGACCATGTTCTTAAATGGCATAAATGGAACCATCACCACCACCACCACCACCACCACCACCACCACCACCACCACCACCATCATCATCATCATCATCATCATCTTCTTCTTTTTCTTCGTTTTTTTACCTTACACTCGGAATTCCCTTCCACAGTGACCAATTTATATGCTAAACCTTAACTACCTTAGGACAGAACCTACTGTATCTTTGGGGACTGTTGTTGTTGTGTTACCCTCATCGCCCGCATGTTTGTCTCTGCAGATCGACATTTCCGCAGTTGATTACAATCGATGGAGACTCACGGATGCCTGGCTGCAGGATCGTCACTTTAGGAGCATTAAACAGATCGTGCGAGCCTTTCGGACGGAGAAAGCGTTTCTTAAAGGTCACAGGTTTGAACACAATGGAGGCGATCCGCCATCCATGCGATTGAAACCAGATTTCATGCCTGCTCGACTGAACAGTCTGGCCTCTTGGGATACAAACGCTGCCGCGAAGTTTCGTGGTTCAGTTATTGGAAAAATGGTTCACTGCGGGCCCTGGAGCTTCCACGTGACCGTCCACCGGGACACCGGCATGCGATTCTTTGATATTCACTTCAACTCGCGCCTCATGGTGGCTGAGGCGGGCTTGGAGGAAATTGTAACCATCTACCACGGTGACAATCCCCTCGCCGATCGGACAGTCTCCCTCGCCTCCGTCCAGGGCATCGGCGAGATGTGGTCGGAGTTGAGTCCCGGAGTGGACTGCCCAGCAGACGCTGTCTACCTCAGTGTACCGATGGTGGGCGACCCCGCGAACGGGCCCTTCACCATCAGACGCGGTCTCTGTCTGTTCGAGTCAGACGCAGCAACGCACGGCGGTTCCAATCGACGATTCTTTGGCTTCTCCCACACGGACGACGCCCATGGCTACGCCACTGGTCTACACGAACCTTCCCTCTTCGTTGTGGGCATTTCCACCATCGCCAACAACCAGTTTCGTTTCGTGACCATCTTCTACCCCGCCGGTGGGATGGCCTTGCACGTAATGCCCACAACGTACGTGCATTTTGACGCTCCCATGCAAGGCGGGCAGTTTGCACCGGATCTCTTTGAGGCGGCCCCACAGACCACCAACTTCCTCTTCTATCTCGACCTTGACGTCGTCTCGGAGAGGAATGTTGTGGAAGAAATTACCGCGGGTTCCACACTGGACTCGAGTGCGGATATGTCAATTCACAGACGCCTGATGAGGTATGAAAGGGAGGAGAGGCCGCCGTCGACACACAGGGGTGGCGAGGCCGTTAGACATACGCTGGTTTGTGGGGAGGAAGCTCGTGAGAAACGCTGCCTTCAGGTGAGCAGTGTGGTGCCAACACGTGGATTATTTAACAAAGAACATACTCAGGCCTTCTCGTGGGTCAGGTAAGCTCGGCTGATTGCCTGCTATAGTGTCTTCCGTCCCAAAAAGCCACAGATTATTAGGGCGCCTATCTGGAGACTTCTCTTTTTCCATCTCTCTCCTGAATTCGTCTGGCTTCTAAAGTGTTCAGCTTGCGCAGATGCTTAAGGAGGGCGACAACTCCCGCTGAACTACACAGAGTTCTCAGGATAAAAAGTAGGTACCCACTTTCGTCGCAGATAGAGGGCTTTCACTACCGGTCCCATGTCAGGAAAGATTTCTGCTGTCATCGGGACCGTCCGTGATCGTGGATTTCTTGTCCACTTAAGTTCTGGTCGACCCAAAAAAGACTGATATATAAGTAAGGGTAATTAGGTGATCAGTAAATCAAAGTTGATGCCTCTCCCCCAATGACCTGCTACTGAACAATCAAATGATCAGTGCTGAAACCACTGTTAGCGAAAATGGAAGTGTAAATGACGTACAGCAAGCGAAAGACACTTCTTCTGTTCATGTAACAGTTACCTGTTTTATCAAACTGGGGCACTTATTCGTACACAGCGGATAGTCGCCTTGAGGACCAGAGAGATTGATTATTGACGATATGGCAGACGTCGTGTCATCCGGCTAATTTATTACCTGGTCCGTAAGTCCACGAGCCTAAGCGGAAACAAGTGAATCTGCGCTCAATGCACATGACTTTGCTGAAAATATTTGGGTTAAAAACCCTTTCAGGGAGAGAAATTTGGCATTTTATCAGTGGAATTTCGCTCTCTTCCCAGCCTAAAATTAAACTTTAAGTTCAGTTTCTATTTTTTTTTTCTAGGAAGAGCCTCTGGGCCAGTCGGTATCACGATGAAGAATTGAGAGGATCATCAATATACAACGGTGTTGACCTCTTCGAACCAGTGGTCGACTTCAGTCAATTCGTCAGCAATAATGAATCGCTGGTAAACAAGGTAAATATGACCAGTTAGATCGTCGTTTCCGACGATGTCAACCGTGTGTTCCACAGCAGGGCGGGGCAGACATGGTGACTTGCAGCTGAATCAATTTCTAGTGACTGTAGACTTGCGCAGCATCTACCGCAGTCTCTCCTCCCCATTCCCCATCTGAACCCGGTGTCAAGAGTCAAGAAGACTGGAGGCGAAGGAGGGTGCAGATGGATGGCGCGGTCGAGCCCGCACCTTGGCGTCCCACTCCACACCCCCTGGCCCACGCAGCAAGTGACCAAGTTTTTGGCCAGCACCAACAGCAACACCCCCAATAGGGGTCAGAAGGACGATGAGAATGACTGGGCAGCCATGCTCATGACCTGTATACTCAGCGGGAGCGCAAGCGCATCTACCGTCGGGGGACCAGGTGTCAGGGAACTGCCAGCGCATACCAGGCCGCGGTGGCCAAGGTTTGCTGATACTGGCATAGTACACGCTTTCAGGCCTAAGCGAGGGAGTTCAGATTACAGCAAACATCTGTCGGGCGTGATTAAGACTGCAGCGTGCGGAACAACAGTCAGTCAGGCGGGGTGAAAGTGAGAGGACAGGGGTGGGCATGGTATTACGTCCATTACTGATCCTTACCATTGCAGTGCGAGTTTGACCACGCGATCCAGCTGCTTACAGAGTTCTGGTTTTCTCCTCCGTATTGCAGTGGTCTCTGCAAAGCGCCGGCGACACCCAGTCGTAACCCAAGACGACACTTTAAATGGAGCCATTGGGTCCACCTTGTGGTATCTGCTTGATAAGTAAACTCCTGGGTACCTTATTTTCCGCCAAAAGCAGCCACTCCGGCATGTGCTCAGATGACCGAGTTACCAGCTGCCTCTGCGTGCGTCCAATGTATTTTCATCCGCAACTACATGTAAACTCGAAAATACAGTTTGATGTGGCGTGCATAGGCCAAATGTTTGTAGTCGTTGCATTGCTTATGAAAAATAAGGTAGAGGGGGCGTACGTCAGTTCAATCGTGCATTGAAGTCGTCGTTTGATCACATTTAACATATCATTTTCCTTGAAAAGGAGAGATGCCCATCGGCTTTTTTGACACGGAAATCTCTGCAGGACTTTCTTGTCTGGGACGGCGACACTTATCGATGATTTTTTCCGGACATCCGTTTCCAAGAAAAACTTTCTTCAGGGAACTGATTTCATCGTCGATCTAATCAGAGGAGCAGATATTGTTGAACAGGCACAAAACGGAGTTCCGTTTTCTCTGGATTTGAACGAAGCTGAGAAAGTGCGTATAGTGTCCTTTCCAGGTGATTTTTCGACAAATGGACCTCTGAGCGGAACCGCCTGCCCGCCTACGTACAAGAATGTCTAAGAAAGGCAGCGGGCCATTTTTCTCGTGCTTGATTGTAAATTTGATCCTTGCATGCTCTGCATCTAGCCTGATGTATGTCCATGCACACAGTTCCTTGAAGACCTTACAAATCGACGGAAGGTAAGTTTGACATCGCCATGCAGGATCACTGAAGTGGATCCCGTTTCCTAATGGAAATCAGAAAGTGCATAGTTAAAGTGCGAGTAGAATGGCTGAGTGTTGGTGAAGAAGGAGACGCGATCGATGGAACAAGAGCTTTATTCGCCTGATGTTTCGAATTCCTGCTCTAACCCATCATCACCCGTAACTGCTATTGTCTCTCCTTCTTCTTCATGTCTGCTTCCTGGGACTCGTCTCCTCTCTTCTATTTACCGAGTGTTTATTGTAGATGAGACATCGCTTGGGAAGTTTGAAGTACTGGTTACGGCAGAAATATTAGGGCACGGAAACATGAACCCTAGGTATAACAGGTGGCCTTTCGTCAAATTCCAGGGAGCGGGGCCGAGGGGGGGGGGTGAGGGTTAGAATTAATGTTAAATTCAAGGCACCAGAATAGGTATTCCCTCCTGGAATTTGGCGTAAAGCCACCCGTAGTGGGTGGGGAGGTCCATATTCCTACGCCCGACCATGGTTTTTTGATTCTTTTTTAAAACGTGTGACTAAGAATTGGATGCAACTTTGGCACCGCGTTGTGATTAATCAGCTCTATGCGGGCAGAGCGCATTCTACCTGCCAGACGAGAAAAACTGCGGCGTTTCAGACGACTTTTTGTCGGCTGGGGTCGTCTAGGCCGTAGTGTTGTTCTCCACCGCTAAGGTCGCAATGACTGGACTTTTAAACTTTAGAGATGCAGAGGCGAGAGAACAGGACTTTTCAGCCCTCTTGACTAGCTCTGGAGTCTGCAGGGAAAAGTGCCATCACTGCCAAATTTGTATTCAGGACTTTCAGTTACCTGCAGTCTATACCGCTTGACCTTGTTGCTGCGTGCTACGAAGGTGACTTCAGCGTAAAACCAGTCAACAATATACTCAGCCGCTTTCTGCTCAATAATCACATGTCTGGGTCGAGGATACTACTGAAATTAGCCCCTCTTCAGCTCCACTGACTTCAATCTCACAGTTGTGTGTGAT
>CACRXP010000834.1:175036-188735 GCA_902702965.1 Spirometra erinaceieuropaei
TTCCTTCTACTCCTCCTCCTTCCGCTCCTCCCGCTCTCTCCTCCCCCTCCCCTCCTCCCCCACCTGGGCCCCGTGTCATGATCAAGTTAAGAATGCCAGGGGTTGAAGAGAGTGCGGGTGACTGGCACAACAAGGACCTCCACCTAGGCACATCGGCACAGCCGCTGGTCCTCAGCGTATGCTGACCATGATTTTATCCACCAAGAAAGCCGGGGGAAGGCTGGGAGCCCATTTGGCGCGGCGAGAACCTGCACCTGGGCCTGCCACCACACTCTCAGTGTTAGCATTTGCTATGGGTGGGCACTCTCGATAACGCCTGCCAGACTCCGATCTATCCCCCGTGTTGGTCCAAGGCATAGGATGCAGTTTCTATGCCACCCCGCAAAACTACTGTTCCAATCTCATCACCGATTGTCGTACATGATACAATTGCTGTCTGGTCGTCCGAACCCAAGCGGCTCCGACCCCGGTGACAAGGCAGTGTCTGGACGACCAGGCGCAACGGCTGACAAGGCGAGACACGCGTGAGACATACAACCTACTTCCCCGCAGACTTAACTCGGTTTTCACAAAGGCTGCTGGGATCTCAGATGTATGAGAGCGTCATAGATACCGCATTAGGTATGAGCCGTTGCAGCCTAGTTCTCAGTCCCGAGAAGGACCTGGTTACGTCGCCATTTGGTGACCCTCCAAGCCACGAAGCTTGACGCGTCACTATGTATTCAGGCGTATGAAATTTATTATAGGGAACAATGCGTTGAGAGGTCGAGGAAATAGAGCCCCCCTCCCCCAGTGTTTCCGCTGCCTCTACCGAGCACCGGTCGGTTGTTCACGCCGGTCAGCCATCTGGTGCTGGGATTGGAAGCAGTGACTGACACGGCGTGAAGACCTGCGTCTGGGTGCGTTACCATGTCCCCCCTCCCCCTCCCTTCTCGCGGGTGCTGCGTGGTCGCATGAACGTATGCCGTGCGTCAGTCTGGTACCACTTCTGGTGCAGCGCATCCGTAGTGCAGCCTCCTCTGTGGGGGGGGGGGGGGTGCGGCAGGCACAGTGACTTGCGCGTGATTTCTTTTATAGTGATAGTGGACTTGCGCTGGATCTATCGCACCCTCCTCCTCTCCCCCACCTGGGGCCGGTGTCAGGAAGCTCGGAGGCGGGGGAGGGCGCAGGTAGAGGTCACGGTTGAGCCCCCACCCTGGCGCTCCACTGCACACCCTCTGGTCAACGCAGCAAATGACCAGGATTTTAACCAATAACAAAAATGAGGGACGGTAGGGGTCCAAATGTATGCGACCTCTGCCGGCAACTGGGTCTGTCACCGCACTCCGAATTGCTGGTATTTGTTATGATGTGCAAATCAGATAACGTCTGCCAGAATCCGATATGGCCCCCTTGTTGGTCCAGCGCGTCTACAGTGTGGTCCCTTTTGAGGGCATACCTATCCACTCACTGCTACAAACACACCCAGATAGCGTGACGATTGAACAAGTAGAGGCATCATCGCCATAGGGTAAGGTGATACCATATTAACAGCGCAGATACTAGGCAAAAGCCCATACACGCGCGTTTCGCCGATTTTTTGCAGCTGCATGGCGCAGCTGCGAGAGGTTCGGCGCGTCAGTGGGTCCCCCAGCATTCCCCGTGTGTTTTCTGGTAGATACTCCAATTTAGAAATTGTCGCTTTTTAATTTCCTCAGAAATCATCTACGAAGTTGGAGTAGATCAGTTTATTCAGGGTCTATAGGTTTGGACCGAGAATTTTATAAATTATAAAATCATTTTTATTTATTTTTATAAATAACTTATAAAATGTGGAGCATGCGAATAAGCTACACCTCGACGGTAGCTGCGCAGAACGTTCTTCCACGACATTCCAAACTGCCAAACGAAATAAGTACCAGCAATGAGAGCGTACAGGACACTGGAGAAGAGGATTATACCGCGCTCTTACATAAACCTTTCTACGTCTAGCTGAGAGCAGTTTGACAATGTTGAAAACATCAATGCAGTCCCCTAATGAAATTAACTGAGATAGGGGGCAACTGTCACATGAACTTCCGCAGTAGTGCGCCTCCTGGTCTTTGGGAACTACTCGAATCTGCCCATGCGTACGTTTATCGCGCAACAATCGCGTAATTCCTGAATTATAAACCAAAGAGACGGGAAGTGGTAGGGAAAATAGCACTGCGTCGGAAGACGTACAAACAAGCTGGATGGCGAAGCTTCTACCCGTGTGCGCCTTGATCAGACAGGCGGCTGCTAATTTGCCGTTTTCAGTCAATATGATTGGTTGCGCGGGCGGGCGGGCGGGCGGGCGGGCGAAGACCGCTAATGACTGACCAATCAGCGGACCCCGCAGATGCGTCATACGATCTACGGTCGTACATCGCACGATGCGCAGGTTTGCACTGAGCACGTGGAGGGGCAGGGCGCGTGCGACCTCTGTCGCGAGGCCGCCACGTGAGGGCGTCAGTGTCGAATTAACCTGCCTGACTGGTGGTCAGAGGAGCTAAGAGTATGGATCAACCCGTCAAAATGTCCCATGCAATGACACCTGATCGGCAGTTTCCACATGCTCAAGCGCAGCCATGGTGGATGCCCACGAATGGGAACAAAATATGCCGCTGTTAAATGCCTTAAAAGCCTGAGTGGTTAACGAAGAGGTCTGCAACGTTAAAATCCATTGAATAGACTTCAAAATAAAACGAAGATGAAGACACCAAAGAATAGCCGAGTTTTTTGAACCCTGGACTTGTACGTTTCCTAAAATCGATTACATTTATCTTTTAGACCTAAAATACGCTAGTGAATGCTGTGAACTATTTGTTTTTGTTTCAGGCAAAACACTGGGTTTCCGGCTTCTCTATGGACTCGCACTCCTGTTCACAGCATTGATCGTAATCCCGTACAATTGTGGTGTTTTGATTATTTTACACATTAAACCGTGTTCCCAGGCAAAACCATATGTACTCTTATAACCCGTTTATGTCTTAAAACTGAACCATTATGAAGTAGGCAGTAAAAACCCGGGGTGCATTGAAGAATAAAACCACCACGTTTGGCTTTTTCTGTCAAGCCGTTTGTCAAGACTATTTCAGGACTCAAAAATAAATGTTTTCCAGTGTTCGGATCTCGTGACCGAGGTCTTCATTGAACAAGCAGCAACAGTAGAACCTGGGAGTTACCATGGAAGAAAATAAGTGTTAAAGGATTCTCGGAATTTACTTTTCTTTGTATGGTACTTTGCTCTCCCCTGAAAGCTCTTGTCAGAGCTCTCCAGTAGCAATCCCTACTAAACAGTAGCGGATTGATCTAGTGCCGCCTGCTTGAAACAGCTCCATCCTCGCACACATTGTTGATTTTGGGCATCGTGTGGATCCCAACGAAGCCTTCCGTGTGATTTACAAGGTCCCACCTAACTACCCTAAGCGATTGGGTCTGCGCATACTAGCAACAGCAGGAGCGAGTGTCATCGGGCTACAGAGGCCGGTCCTGTGCGCGCAGAAGAACCTCTTGCATGCTCGGCGTCTGCCGTGGGTAAGGATCGATTAAATGTATGCATGTCTACGCGCTCCAGTCCCCTCCTCCCCCCCTGGTGACACGTCTCTACCTAACCCTCACTGTCACATACTGCCCCCTCCCCCCCTCCCCCTCTATCCACATACCCCGTTTGTATGAAAAGACGAATCGTAATCGATTGCTCTTATCGCTCACATGTTTCAGTTTGTACCTCGTTCCCATATAAATGTACAGGCCCGATGCGAATTTCGCGAAAGCACGCGTATGTTCGCCAAATGCTCCTCGGAATTAGTTTAGTTTGCGCTCCAAACCCTAGGTCATATTCCCTTTCTTAACCACCGATGACATGTTTATCCAAAGTGATGATTATTGATAGGACCACGCGATGGGTAGTTACCATTTGCGAACGGATAATGTTGGGTTGTCTAATAAGTCTTTGCGGTTTGCTCTGTTGTGGCAGGTGTTGCATATTATTCGACGAAATTTCTTTACTCTATAATGACGCTGATACTGCCAATAGAAGCGAAGAGACGAGTCCCAGGGAGTAGTCTTGAAGAAGAAGACACGATCGCTGGTACAAGAGCTCTATTAGACTGACGTTTCGGATTCCTGCTCGAACCCATCATCAGAGACAAAAGCAGATACGGGTGGTTCATGTACAAGGAGCTGCAGTATTTATAGGATGCAGTCGCCATGCTACCGCATACCTATGAACATTCACGGCTCCTCCCTTCATCCGGGATCGTCGCACTTGGTGTGCGTCGTTAATTGCTACAATTTCATCACGTGCGTTGGATGTTGGTGATGATTGCTCGACCATCTGACGCACCGACCCTGGTGTTGGGAAAAGTGCTCACCTGTGCGCTCTCTGCGTGGCTAATTACTCCACCTAGGCGAAGTCTCAGCACCGAGTATGGAAGAGGAAGTTGATTGCTCTTGTTAACGGACTGGGAGACCAGTAAACTATGACTCAAGCAGCTCCCGGCTCACGCGATTGTCAACTTTTGCGAAAATTTCGGCCTCGTCAAATTTGAATATGTGGCCGGAACCCGTCGAATGAGCCGCAACTTGGGAGCTGGCGTCATTTCTCCGCACCGCTGCAGCGTGTTCGGTCATTCGCGTTTTGATTTGTCTTCCGGTTTCTCCGACGTAGTTGCTTTGTCCTCAACTGCACCAGATCCGATAAAGGACTCCAGACGTTTCTTGCCGCGGGCAGTGGGTCTTTCGGTTTCATTATACTGACATCCAACGCAGGTGACGAAATTGCATCAACTAACGACGCGAATTTCGGCCCTGAAACAGCCATCACACCAAGTGCGACGATCCCGGATGAAGGGAGGAGCCGTGAATGCTTA
This sequence comes from Spirometra erinaceieuropaei, assembly GCA_902702965.1. NCBI lineage: Eukaryota > Metazoa > Platyhelminthes > Cestoda > Diphyllobothriidea > Diphyllobothriidae > Spirometra > Spirometra erinaceieuropaei. The sequence continues at coordinate 179,911 of CACRXP010000834.1, forward strand.
TAGGTATGCAGTAGCATGGCGACTGCATCCTATAAATACTACAGCCCCTTGTGCATGCACCACCCGTATCTGTTTTTGTCTCTGATGATGGGTTCGAGTAGAAATCCGAAACGTAAGGCTAATAAAGTTCTTGTCCCTGCTATCGTGTCTCCTTCTTAAAGTCGTTGTCACTGTTGTCCTACAACATCTAACATTTTGTACTCTTTAAGTTTAAATATTTAATTATCAGGTCGAGAAATTTGATTATTTTCAACACCCAGCAAAGTTTCGGAGTTGCCAAAATCATACGTGACAGTTTTATCTCGTACAGAGGAGGCTGACTGAGAGGATCGTCAAATTAGAAAAAAAACGATACTTCCCAAGCCAGAGAGGCACCTTGCTCCGTACAACTTACTTGGACTGCGCGGATGCACCTTTAAAAGAAAACGATCGACAGACCCAGAGGGAACTGGCATAAAAATTGCACTAACTCACCAGACTACCCTCAGCCACTTAGAGTCGATGGGAGAAGTTCAAAAGATGGACGCGTGGGTGCCGCGTGTTTTGTTAAAAAAACAACAGGCATTGGCGTCTCAGTGTTACCGCCGATTTGGTTGCGGAAGAAAAGAGTACCCATGGGCACAAACGGTAACGATCGGCTCGGTCTGCAGCGATCGCTTGTCAACTGCCCTAAAGTATGCTAGCGTAGAGGAAGTCGCACACCGACTACTGCGATAGTTCCCCAGCTGTCTTAACTTACGTCAAGGCTGATAAACCAAGGGTCGGTCTACAGCGATCGTACATCAACTGTTTGAGACTATGATAATGCAAGTGAGGCAGTGTGCCGACTGCAAGTCAGATGAAACTGAGATAAGATGAAACAACAAATATGTAGGGATATAACCTACTCAAATAGCTATAGTAGGCATTATTTCAGGACAACAGATATTGGGGTGCCCTCTTCCGACTATTACCGCACAAACAAACGTTTATTGACCCCACAGTTACTGGCCTCTACGTCAATATGAGGCAATAAAGGAGTGGTTGAGGCGCGATAACCAAATACCGTCTTGGCCGAAGGGAGTTCCTGAAGTGCCGCGATCTGCGTGTGGTGCACTGGCAAGACAACGCAGTGTTCCAAAGTCGCAGTGCAGGCATCGTCAAAGGTGAGTTCAGTGCACAGAACGTTCATCAAATTGGATGTGGATATCTTCCGTAAGGTACGCAGAGCATTTGTGCGGCCACACCTCGAACATGCTGTACAGACTTGGCGGCCGTGGCTGCGGAAAGAGATGGATATCCATGAAGGTTTACAACGACGTGTTAAAAAAGTGCTTTCTGGGCTCAAGGATTTGACGTGCGGACAACGTCTGACCGCCTTAACTCCCCGCCCCGTCCACTATACACACGACAGAGGTGACTTTATACTAACGTTTCAGTTTTTACGGGGGCTTATTCTTCATGTGGACTGGGATAATCTTTTCGAAATGGCGCCGGAGAGTCATTCGACAATGGAATTCTTTACCGCCGTCTGTCGTGCATTCTACCAAAGTGAGTGTGTTTAAGAGGCGTCCGGATACCCACGTAATAACAGCTCAGCCAAAACTCCCCAAATCCCATACAGTGGGTGATTTTCACAACTATAGACATGCTACTATCTTAATTTCAATAAACCATTTTGTTTACATTAACTTTAACACAGTTGAACTTACGGCATGCCAATAGTCACTATGCTGCCCGCTGCCAGTTACCAAATTTCCCAGCTTTTTAACACTCCTATTTCGCAATCAGTCGTATGTATCTCGTATGCTGAAATTACCGGTAAATCATTGCAACCTGACTGCTCTTCATGCAGATTTGTACTTTTAAAAATGGTGTTTTCAAGAGTTTCTATCGTTACCCCAAATACACTGATTTGATTGCACCTCGTTGAAGCTGACTGGCTTCAGCTCAAGTATTCGCATTGACTGCTCCAGTGGGTTCACTACAAGTTTGCACATTGAGTTCTGGGGAATCAAAAAGCTAAAAATCGAAAACTGGAGTATATACCGGAAAGCATATGGGAAACCCTGTAGGAGCCACTGAAAGCCCAGCCCCTTGCGGCTGACTGATGTTGCAGTAGAGAATTGTCAAAACATGCGTTTGGATTTTCAGTTAATACTTCCTGCGTGCTGGGAACATGATGAATCATCCAACAACATAAACATCTCTAGATGAGCGTCCCTGCTACTTTCGGCAGTTGGGAGTAGGGAGAGTCAGTTATCTGTCCCAGACGTATGCTAATGCTAGTTTAGCAGATACAGAGAATCAAAACACTAACAAATACTGGTGCATACAGTGTCGGACCTGATCAAGTCAGGTTACGAAAACGGAGTTCTAGGATTTACAGCAATTGAAGACTAAGGTCTAGTGGTATAATCCCTCCCTTCATTCCATTTATACTGCGTCCCGAGGAAACACAACGCCTGGAAGAATTGCCCAATAAAGATTCGTCCAAATTGAAAACGGCGGCCTCAAAGTCATAGGGGCGCCTTGCTCCGTACGGCTTACCGGCTTCAATGACGACTACTTTAATGTACTTTTAGAAGAAAATGGTCGGAAAACGTACAGAGAATTGGCGGAAAAACTGCGCTAACGCCACCAGACCATCTGCAAACACTTGAAGTCGATGGGAGAGGTTTAAAAGATTGACGCGTGGGTGCCGTGTGTTTTGCCGAAAAACAACAGGCATCGGATACAAAGGGTACCCATGGGCACGGACAAAGGTTTGACTACCCCACAGTTAATGGCCTCTGCGTCCGTATGAAGCGAAGGAAGGAGTGCATGAGCCGCGATTGGCATGCAACATCTCGGTTGAAGCGGATCTCCATCCTCGAAAGACCGCAATCTGCCTGTGATGTGACTGAGAGAGCGTAGCCCATAACAAAGACGACGGACAACGGAACAGCGTCCGAACTCAGACGACTTGACCCGTCAAACGGTCAGTCGGCAAGCTCTGCCGCGCCCGCCCTACAGTCCCCACCTCGCTCCGTCAAACTGTGGCCCTTTCTGCTGGCTTTCCAAGCAAAAAGGTGGCGTCACATCCGTCAACGCTGAAGATGCTAAAAATTAGTCTAAACCTAAAGGTTACAAAATATTAAATGTTACGGTGTGACAGTAGCCCTGCAGAGCAGTGAAAGCGTCTCCGAATAATATGTAACGCTTGCAACAGCAGCAAATCTGACTTGTGGGAAAAGGGCATTTAAATACACCTGCAAGAAGTTACTAGACAATCCAATATCAAAGCGGCGAGGGAGCATTGCTCAGCATCAGCTTGACCGTCCTCTCTCACACATCTAAGGTGCTGGGGATGGGCCTGGATGCTGGGACCGCCCAAACACTAGGTGTTCATCTGCGCGTGCCGCATATGAATCCCTGATTATTCACTCTGATTTCACATCGACGACACTCCCCATAAAACCCCATTGAGTGGGAGTCATTGAAACCTAACCGTCTATCTGCGGGACCGACCTGTTCCGTCTATCCTCAACGTTAGGAAACTTTAGAGTCTTGTGGTAGCCCGAACACACATTGGATAATTACAAATAAAAAGAGGTTTATAACAATCCTGGCGGTTATATCCGACGTTTAGTCCTTCTTTAAGCCTGACACAACCTCCTCACCCGTTCTACGAACCTCATGCTCATCGTCATACTAACGTACGTTTGATTTAAGAGATGTCGACTGGAGTCATCTGTCCACCAGTTTCGAAAGAATTCTTATTAAAGACCGTATGCACTAGTGTTTAGTTTCTTTTGATAGAACAGTGCGAAATTAGACCGATAACGCTGAATATAAGTAAAGCATGACATTTACTCAAGCATTGGTGAAAGACGTGAAGAAGTCGATATTTTTCATTGGTACAAAAACGTGGAGTGGATGCACCTTTGTCGGCTAAGATAGAAAACTGGAACAGCATTGCAATTGGCCAAAAGGACCCCTCATTTAAGCTTGATATCTGAAAAGTTACTTGAACTAACGGCTATCTGGTATCTGGATCATTACAGAAATATGCTGCATGATGATGAATTTTACAACCCTAATCAATTAATATTTTCTAAACGAGAACGCATTTCGAAATTCCGGTTGACATTTTGTTGGGAGCGCCTACACTCCCAAAAACAAGAGCCAACCAATCACTGGAGATCATGTGCGTTCGCTCTCTCTACAGCGCTGTCATCTCAATCAGGCGCCTTCCCACTGGCTACTCCCCTCTTCCCGAAGGTCATTGGGCTGAATGCCGGCGAACCATGGTAGGGTGTTATAAATATGCGCCACCTTTAGCTAGTCGCGACTTGCAGTGCTTTTCTAATACACGTTCCGTGGCCAGCCGTGTTTTCTTTGTTTGCTGCTTTGGTATTGGGGACCAGGGTCGAGCGCGTATACGCTCCACGGGATATCAAGTACCAGGCGGGTCATAACTCATTTCATGAATTAGCCCACCTACTGTACTGCTAAACCCTGCAACCTCGACTGCCAGAAAGGGTTCACTTGAGGTCTGGCGTCTTGAGTAATCATTTCGCCTACCCATCTTAGCAAATTGTAAAGTTATACGCACATTGCCTGATGTGTAGCCAGCCAACACCGCCTGTGTGGCTGATCTGACCTGCATTCCGCCGTGACCTCTGTCGTTCCGCCTTCCTTGGCCGCGGACATAATTGGCAGTCCCGATTGTTCCGCGGTATGACTTTCCCCCCCCTGAGGAAGGTTCGTAAACCAGATGGGAGGGAGGAGGCAAATCGATGTGGCGGTTGACAGAGCAGTCGGTGGACATCCAGACGTCTTGCACCTGCTTTACTGTATGATCATCTTACTTGTACTTGGTACGGCTGCGATCACGTCTGATCTAGTCGACCTCGATGACGCCACGGAATGTACTTCTACACGTGTGACGATCCACGCAAGAGCATCTGGACAGCTCAATCCATTCTCTAAGCCATCGACGGAGACCAAACACCATAAGTCCGAGAACCACTTCGATGCCTGGACGAACTGTGTCGAGTCAGGTTTTGAGTTGACGCCCTCTTCGACGCCTCCAAGTGGGTGACGGTGCCCTGTCGAGGACAGCAAAAATGAGCGCGCGAAGAAAAATGACTACGAAGAACATGTCCAAACCACCGTGGTCAGTGATCGGCAGAGGTGACGGTTACGAGCGGAGTACCTCAGGGTTCCGTTCTTGGCCCTATCCTCTTCCTCATCTATATTAATGACTGTATCCACGGATTGGACTGCGAAATTGCCATGTTTGCTGACGATATAATGCTTTGGACCGTCATCCGCAACGAGGACGATGAAGCAAATTTACAGGCAAACTTAGACCGACTCGAAAAATGGTCAGGCCATTGGCCCCTCCCATTTAATGTTACCAAATGCAACATTCTGAGGATTGGCAGAACCTGCTCTGCGCACCGGCAGACGTACTATCTAAATCACACACCGCTGCCACTGGTAGAGGTTCAGAAAGACCTAGGAGTGTGGATAACATCTTCACTAAAGCCATCATTCCACTGCTTGAAAGCAGCGAAATCCGCAATGTCCAGCTTATATCTCATTAAGCGGGCATTTGCCAAGTTCGATGAAGAGTGCTTTTGCAAGGTCTTCAGGATGTTTGTGCGCCCACAGTTAGAATTTGCCATTCAGGCCTAGAGACCCTGGACTGCTAAGGATCGTACCACCTTCGAAAAAGTCCAACGACGGGCAACCAAGCTTGTCAGAGGTCATCAAAACCTACCTTACGAAACTAGACTGTCAAATCTTAACCTCTTTCCCCTGGACTACAGCCAACTCCGTGGCGACTTAATTCAAACGTTTAGAATGTTACGGGGTCAGGACTGCTGCCTCGCATCCGGCGACATCTTTGAGCTGGCCACCACTACTAGCTTGAGAGGACACCCTCTGAAACTACGTGTGACAGGAGCGAGACTGGACGCAAGGAGGTCCTTCTTCAGCCACAGAGTGGTAAAGGCATGGAACGTCCTGCCTGTGGACGTCGTCATGTCCTCATCCGTGGATTCATTTAATGAAAGCTTGACCAGTACAGGGATATGTACCTCCACAGCATCAGAAACTAACGAATTCCCCCTCTGTGCCACCCGCCCCATCCAACGTTTTATGTTACAAAGCATGCTACTCCCTATATTTTAGTAAAATTATGTTTTACAATTTTCGCTATCTCCTGACCGCCACATATGCGCTTGCTTTGATATTACTTGGTCCATTCAGTACCTTACTGGATATTGTACAATTTTGACATAGAAGGCATTGACAGACAAATTCATACCAGTGACCAATGCTTGTTGTATGTAATTACTTACCTAATTTTTTTTCACACTTGCCTTACACATTGTTTTTCTATGACGTTATTGTAACCAAAAGGGAGTTCAAAGGCGCTCGCCTACCTTTCCCTAAATAAATCTGATCTGATCTGATCAGAACTCTGTATTTAGTGCTAATGCCTCGAGTCAGATGGTCAACACGCTTTACTTCCCTGACATCCTGATAATTTTTATTTTACTATAGTTTTAACATGTCTGCAGTTTCAGCACGCCATATTATTGAAATCGGCAGTTTCCTACCCGTTTCCGTTCCTAAGTTCGAGCTTGTCTACTTTCACGCTGTCTAGATATCTGGATGTCATATTAGCAGTATGTTATTACCGACAAAGACAAGGGAGAATGGAATGGCCATTTCTGGCTTGTTAGCCGTCGTCAGCCAGTCATACCTAACTCCGAAGTGTGGAACACTCGAGGCTCGAACTCGCGACCTTTTAGTTAGAGGTCCACGCCTCTAAGCACAGGGCCACGAGCCCGTTGCCCTGTCGGTTTCGATCGGGAATATACCATGGTAGAGGGCGCTCACTGATCGTTCTTACGGAACTTACTCCTTCCGTTGTGCCTTACAGGCTCTCTCTCTCGAGCCGACAGGATACAGTCTCACTTGTCTTTGTCGGTAATAACATGCTGGCTATATAGGATGCGCCGCTGTGCGGCTGCTGGTCGGGCTCGAGAGAGAGCCCGTAAGGCACAACGGCACGAGTGAGTTCAGTAAGAACGATCAGTGAGTGAAAAAAGATGTATATGCAAGGAGTATGAGTTTTTCGCATTGATTCTCGTTGTCATTTTAAATTCAAATATATGCTATTGAGAACACGTACAAAATTTTCATTCCCGAACTTGTTGTCCTTTATAACTTTCATACTCGAATGAAGAGTACCTCTCGGTCTCAAAAAGTTTCTAATTATGAGATTTTGTAAGAGAATGCAATGTCAATTCATACAGCACTGAGAAGTTTTATGAGCTTTGCATGACGTCTTCTCAAATGTGTGATTTTTGTTACGCGAAAAATGCATACCAAGTAGACTTAAAACTTTAAACACAAATAGAGCGGCGGATTGAACTCAACATCACTTGGAAATCGAAAAACCTCTTTAAAACCCAAAGGTGCTCGTTCTTCAAATACAAACTTTAAGAAAGCAAAATCTGCTACCAAATGGGTACACGTGTGCGTGCTTTCTATGAAATGTATTCGCATTTGTAAGGAATCGAAAATTGATATGAAAAGGTCACACCACCGAAGTAGTCACCTTTTTACCGAGTACGGTTTTTGTAGGAGGTCGAAAAGAGGAGCATTTAAAAGCCAAAATCTTGACGATTTCGAAATGTCACGGGATTATGCCGCAGGATAATCAGTATTTCAACCCTACCTAAGGAATCCACCGTAATCGGAACAGCATCTCAAAGAGGATGCATCTACGTACTCGTGGGGAGTTTGGCTTCGCGTTGATGTCACATAAAACTGCTTGAAATTTTTGTTATCTAAAGGTTAGCGCAGGAAACAAACAAGTTCTTGGGAGTCCTAGACTGTCATGTATTTAGTAAAGAAAAGTATGGCGTCTTTTGGGTATAAATTAGCATTCTCTTTTTAGCTGGGCTCAGATTAATCACCATACGAATAAAAATCCCGAAAAGTTCGTAAATACAAGTACTCACTGGTCTTCATGCAGACAGCGATGTGCAGTAAAGTGGGACTGGTTGGGAAATTGTATCTTCCAAGTTTCAGGTTACCTGACTGAGTCCTCTGATACGCTTGCGTCTGTTTGCGCACACAAGTCTCTCTCAAGGACTCACCCTCACATACGGACCGCTTTGTTGTCTGGCAGACGGGCGGCCAAGAGAGTTCAGACGTTCTGACGACTTGTGTCCCGCAAAAATATCTCCCAAAACTAGTTTGAAGACATGCACAGAGCCAAAAGCTGTGGAAAGTCCTGGAAAACTTCTCCACTGAGAACCTGCACCCAATGTTTGTGCCGCTATCAGACAAAATGGTGGCTGCACATGTTGAGTGAATCAGGCCCAACATTTCCATGACGAGGTACTTTTAGTGACCGCTCGGCAGATAGGCACCCCGAGTTTGACATCTGATTTTATATGGCGTTGTCATAAGCAGCTACTAGGGAATATGCGAAGAAGCCACAAGAATCCGACGATTTCTTAAAATTGCTTGATTCGCTAGGCGAAAAAGATACAACCCCCCCGCCCCCAGTTCTAGCATAGAATGAATTTACTGACAAATGACTTAACTCTAGGTGGAATGTTTAAGAATAAATCATCCATATACTCAGGACGTCTACCGTAACGTTGGATGACAGGCGCTCAGGAAGTCTTGTGTCCCTAGAGAGCACCTACGGCACAGTCGCACGAAAGTTTGACCGTCGTTGCCGACGATGACCACCGTATGCTCCACGGCAATGTGAGAGCAGGGACGGGGACTTGTACGTGAATTAGTTTATGATGCTAGTAAACCTGCAC
>CACRXP010000834.1:188959-222368 GCA_902702965.1 Spirometra erinaceieuropaei
CCGGAGGTGGGGGAGGGCGCAGGTGGCTAGCACGATGAAATCTCGCGCCCAGGCATACCACCACATCCCCCCAACAGGATTTTCAATAAAGTTACCCTATGGTGAATACCCAGAAATAAGTAGGATGGATTAAAACGGTCCACAAGTAAGCAAGACGATGATTGTATTCGTTGTACACAAAAAATTCCCAACATCTGTCGATGTTCTCTATAAACATGATTAGGAAAAGGATGTGGGAATTTGAACTTTAGCAACAAAAGACCATGATCAAGTCGTTCTTATGTAGAAAACTTATTAGAGAACGTTCTTCATTTACTAAGAAGTACAGTGCGTGACCTATCTCATGAAATGTTGGCTGAAATTCTGAAATGCGTTTTCGATTAGGAAAGATTACCTGGTCGCGGTTGTGACACTTATTACCTTAAGGCATACTCTTATAACATTTTGTACTCGGCAGGATGTCGGCTTTAAAATGTTTTCTTTTCAATCGCCTGTAGAAAGCGTGCTCGGTAAAAAATGACTACTTAATTAGCATGCATTTTTCCCATTGATTTTCGATGGTCTTGGAAATTCAAATATATTTTATAGAAACCACAAACAAAAATATGCTTTCTTTTTGTCAATCAATAGAGAATCACGTCTTCTTTATATTTTATACTTAAGAAAGGAGTATAATTAGGTTTTAAAAAAGTTTCTAATTATGAGACTTTTTAAGACCGCGATATGTCCATTCACATAGCATCGTACCTAGTCGTTTATCACTGCTCCTCATGAAATGTACAACATGGTCCGCATCCGTTGCACAATTTTATGAGCCCTGTATGATATCTCTTTAAAGATATAGAAAAATATGGGATTTTCTTTATGCGGAACGCATGCACCTTGTAGAGTGTAATCACTAAGCGCTAATGGAACGAATGATCAGGCTCCAAATTTTTCGGCAATTAGAAAACTTTTTTAAAACTTAATTGTACTCCTTTCTTAAGTATAAAATATAAAGAAGACGTGATTGTCTATTGATTGACAAAAAGAAAGCATATTTTTGTTTGTGGTTTCTATAAAATATATTTGAATTTCCAAGACCATCGAAAATCAATGGGAAAAATGCATGCTAATTAAGTAGTCATTTTTTACCGAGCACGCTTTCTACAGGCGATTGAAAAGAAGTGCATTTTAAAGCCGACATCCTGCCGAGTACAAAATGTTATAAGAGTATGCCTTAAGATAATAAGTATCACAACCGCGACCAGGTAATCTTTCCTAATCGAAAACGCATTTCAGAATTTCAGCCAACATTTCATGAGATAGGTCACGCACTGTATATTGATTGCTGGCTCTCGTTCTGGAGGTGCATTTACTTCTGAGATGAGGCTTTATTTTTAGACAAGTCAATGAAGTCGAACCAGATGGTCATATGCGGAAAAAAATTCCTAAAAAGCACATTGCTACGATGGCTACCGTCAAGAACTGTCGACGGTTGATGGTTTGGATGGCTATTAAATTCGGAGAGCGGCCAGTCTGGCGGTCGACTACGGCCACCATCAAAAACAAGGTGTTCGTCAACATTGTAAAGGACGTTTTCGACTCTAACGACATCCGCCGACGTCGAGTGGATACCATAATTTTACGCGGCAATGCCTCTGTCCATCGTTCTAAAGAAGTATGAATCTAATGATTATTTCAGCCGTAATCTGATTTTTTAGACAGCTGCCAGCCTCTCCGTAGGTGGCGTCCAGTCGATTTTTATCCTTGCCAACAGCCCGGATCTAAATCCCATTGATAATATTTTCGCACTTACCAAAAGACATTGGCATAAGGCGAATAAGAGACTTCCAATGTCTGAAACACCTGCTTTTATGCTAGATAATCGCACTGAACAATCCATTAAAGACAACCTAGCCATCTTTGTCTGAAAGACTTTCAGCTGCGTTAAATGCCAAGGGACAATCAACAAAGTACTGATCTTTTGCATTTGTTATTATTTTTCCCTACTATCCCCATTTCTTGTGTCCCCATTTATGATGTGCCCTTATATTTAGCCCTATTTAGGTGATTTGTAATATAGCCACTTTCTGAAATTCTAATTTTCAGACAAAAATGAATTATTTTTACATAAGCAAATATTAATTTACAACCCCAATTATGCCTTCTTTTTAAGAAAAGGTCGTTTTTTCACTGCTGTAAGAATTTGGGTAACGCAGGTTGGGAGGATTTTACGTTATAGGGATTTTCTTGTGCTAACTCATGACATTTTATCAGTTAGCATACCTACTTTATTTTGAGTTCCTGGTTGCTTTTACGCATTTTGTACGTATTATGTAGTACACGATACCGTAAAGGGATTTAATTTTAGAGTTGCGAAAATTCCCATAGCAGTAACCAGAAGACGAGGTGGCGAGCACACGTTTACTTTTGATAAATTCTCATCAGGTCAGCCCGTTTATATGGGAACGGAGAAGAAGTAAAACATGTCAGCGATAAGAGAAATCGATTAGAGTTCGTCTTAAAACGCAGGCGGGGTGTGCGAATGTGGGGGGGGGGGGGTAATAGTAGTCAGTGCCAGCGACGGCCTGAGAGCGGAAGGGCGCGGAGACTTGCAGCATTATTCGACCTTCGATCACTGTAGTCGCGGAGCCTGAACGTGGTTCTTCTGTGCGCATAAGATTGGCTTTCGTAACCTGATGGCGATCGCTTGTTCTGTTGCTAATAGGCGCTGGCCGATTAGCTTAGAATAGCTCGATAGGACCTTATAAATCACACGAATAGCTATGCTGGAGTCCACACAATGTCCGGAATCGACAACATGTGCGAGAATGGCGCTGATTATGCTCGTCGTTTCGCCTTTTCCCAGCCACGCCGGGAGGTGTTTTCGTATTCTCTTGGATAAGCGCCGACTCGTGCGACCAATATTACCTGCTGCACAGGAGCAAGTGAAGGGATAAATGCACATTGAGGTGGTCTGCGGTGGCAACTTAGCTTTACCTTCTCCGCGTAAAATAGGGTTAGTAGAGAATTATATTTGAACCCCTGCTGCTGGAAGGGTTCGCGAGACAGCTTAATCTAGGCGTCTCCTTAGGAGTTTACTCACAGCGTCCTCTTGAAAGGAGACTATGAGGAACAAAATTTTCCTTTCGGGAGTCGGTGTGCAGGGTTGTAAAACTAATCATCATGTAGTATAATTCTTTCATAATTCAGTTACCTCAGAATGACGGCTTTCGAACGAACCCCTTTCCGGCTGCATGCAAAAACCACACTCCGTAAAAAATGACAACTTATGTAGCATGTATTTTTCTCATCGACTTTCGATGCCCTTAAAAATTCAATAATATTTCATGGGAAACAAGCATAAAAATATTCATTACATCTTCTTCCAGTTATATTGTCGAAGGAAGAGTATAATTAGGTTTTAAAAAAGTTTCCATTTATGAAATTTTTTAATATCACGAAATGGCCGTTCATAAGACGTGGCTTGTAAAGCTAACAATATGGCTCAAATCCACTGCTAAATTTTATGAAATCCATATAGTCTCCTCTTAATAACGCAGAGAAATGTATGGTTTTCCGTAAGCGGAAAATATACGGCTTGCATTTTGGAAACCCTGAATGCAAGTGTAACGGCAGCTCAGGGTTCAAAATTATTCGGGAATCGGAAAAGTCTTTGAAAACCGAGTTATACCCTTCCTTTGAGTAAAAAATTAAAAGATGACGTCATTTTCTACCGAATGAGCAAAAGAATGATTATTGTTATGCATATTTTCCATGAAATATAATTGAATATTTAAGGGCATTGAAAAATTCATGAGAAAAATGCATACTACATAAGTTGTCCTTTTTTACAGAGCATGGTTTTTGACTGCAGCCGAAAATAAGTTCGTTCGAAATCCGACATCCTGGGGTAACTGAATTATGACAGAATTATGCTGCACAATGATTAGTTTTAAAACCCTGTTTTAGTAATATTTTCGAAACGAAAACGCATTTCGGAATTTCGACTAACATTTCATGAGTTTGCACGCCTACTGTAATCATTCCGTGGAACTGATCGACAAACTTTTTGCCATCAAACATCATACTCACATGAGCCCTCAATGCAGAGTTTTACTCGCTGGAGTCCTGTCAGAAAAGCCTAAAGGAAGGGAGAACCATCCACATGCAATCTGCCAAAAGCAAAAGTGTGATAAATACATCTAGACAAAGCGTTCGATGCGCGTTTAAAACCCAGTCAAGACATTGCTGGCAGAACAAGTCAACATCAACAATTCGCGGCTGTTCCGCAGTTTTACTTTAAAGTTGTAAAGTTGGTGCAGTACACGCTGTTCCCGAAGTCTGGTTCATCTAGATCGAGAAGAACAGGCAGCCTACTTAAGGTGTTTATTCTTGCTACGAAAACTTGACGGAAATTTGAATTACAAAATGACCGTTCTCTTGGATTTCGCTTCCCGATAAAATTTGTTTGTTTAAGTGTGGGACTGCCTGGCGACGACACACACACACTAGTCACCCTTTTCTTCGTCGGTTGTCTTGCCCTGCACACATTACTAGTTGCTCGGGAGTATCTATAATAACCTCCAAATCACAACGGGGCGAGCTGATCACGCAACCCGATTGATGAACGCACATACAACATCGTTAATATCCCCCGTCACAACCTACGGGGCCAAAAGGTTCGGGGCTAACTGGTTAGCTTGTTGGACGTACAGTGCGTGACCTATCTCATGAAATGTTGGCTGAAATTCTGAAATGCGTTTTCGATTAGGAAGGATTACTTGGTCGCGGTTGTGACACTTATTACCTTAAGGCATACTCTTGTAACATTTTGGACTCGGCAGGATGTCAGCTTTTAAACGCACTTCTTTTCATTCTCCTGTAGAAAGCGTGCTCGGTAAAAAATGACTACTTAAGTAGCATGCATTTTCCCATTGATTTTCGATGGTCTTGGAAATTCAAATATATTTTATAGAAACCACAAACAAAAATATGCTTTCTTTTTGTCAATCAATAGAGAATCACGTCTTCTTTATATTTTATACTTAAGAAAGGAGTATAATTAGGTTTTAAAAAAGTTTCTAATTATGAGACTTTTTAAGACCGCGATATGTCCATTCACATAGCATCGTACCTGGTCGTTTATCACTGCTCCTCATTAAATGTACAACATGGTCCGCATCCATTGCACAATTTTATGAGCCCTGTATGATATCTCTTTAATGATATAGAAAAATATGATATTTTCTTTACGCGGAACGCATGCACCTCGTAGAGTGTAATCACTAAGCGCTAATGGAACGAATGATCAGGCTCCAAATTTTTCGGCAATCAGAAAACTTTGTTAAAACCTAATTATACTCCTTCCTTAAGTATAAAATATAAAGCAGACGTGATTCTCTATTGATTGACAAAAAGAAAGCATATTTTTGTTTGTGGTTTTTATAAAATATATTTGAATTTTCAAGACCATCGAAAATCAATGGGAAAGATGCATGCTACTTAAGGAGTCTTTTTTTTTACCGAGCACGATTTCTACAGGAGATTGAGAAGAAGTGCATTTAAAAGCCGACCTCCTGCCGAGTCCAAAATGTTATAAGAGTATGCCTTAAGATAATAAGTATCACAACCGCGACCAAGTAATCCTTCCTAATCGAAAACGCATTTCTGAATTTCAGCCAACATTTCGTGAGATAGGTCACGCACTGTACTAATGCTCCATACCCAAAAGGACCCGGGTTCGAACCTCAGGTGCGGCAAACCCTGCAGCCGGGCACGGCTGACTGACGACGGCCAGTAGACCGGAAATCGTCATCGCGGTTTCCCTTGTCTTTGTTGGCAGTCTCTCTACGGCTGCTAAGTCATGCCAAATGACTACGGAACTTCACAATGACACACACACGAATTTTGTTCATTGGAAGGGTGACTCAAATTACTGTGAGCTGCCTGTAGGCTTGCAAGCCATCCCCTCCGTAAAGACTAATTGTTTGTATAGGGAGACGGGAATGGACATTTCTTGTTTATTAGCCCTTGTCAGCCAGCTGTACCCAGTTCCAGGTTTTGAGACATCTGAGGCTCGAACCAGCACTAATTTGGCCATTAATTCAACGTTCTAACCATACGGCTATTGGCTCAGGACCCGATCTCAATCGACAGGACAACGAACTCGCAACCCAACGGTGGGTTTTACCCGTCGTTTGGCAAGGTTCTTTTCTAAAATCCTCCTCGATGCTCTCTGCTGAACAGATTATTCTAGCTCTTTGTGCCAAGCACCGGACTAAATTTATTTGTTGTTGGAGGGGCACGAAACTGCCGCATTGCGTGTGTTGTCCAGACCAGGTTTCCTTCCGATAGACGCTCCTTCGTATTCTACCGTCAGGTCTCCTACATATTTAGAAGGACATCTGAGAAAGGAAGCAACCCGGCAGTTTCCGTCTCCAACGTGAATTTGGTCGACGGAATTGCTCGATTTACAGCATTTAAGAGGTCAGCAACGTCGGATTCTGTGGTGGCAATTACGACCGTAATGTTTAAGCTTATCGATCTGACCGCTTATTTGAAATTTCTCCAGTTTGCCCATGAAGACATCGGCTAGGAGCAGTCCAAGAGGCGAACCCATAGCAACGCCGTCTATCTCTCTATAGAGTTGGTAGTCAAACAGTAACTGTACATTTAATGCGCATCTTAGTAATACTTCCTTGAATGTGTTCGTTGGATTTCCTTTTTTCTGCTGATTGGTTGTTGGAATTTTACAAATGTATTCAACTGCTCAGTAACCGGACCGTTTGTAAAAAGTGATGAGACGTCTAGCGAGAACATCACCATGCCGTTAAGGTCAAGGTCTTTGATGTCGTCAATGAATTGAAGGGTATCTCGACAGCTGCGTGGTTACGATGTCTTCATGGGCATACTGGAGAGAATCCAATTAAGCGATCGGTAATCGTATCTGTCTTTAGTAGACTCCTTCAAAAGTATGATAACGACTTCTTTAAAACGTCACTTATCAAAAAAACTTGCCTCCCAATCAAAAGACGCCCCAGGGTTTTTGGAGCTCAAACCAGCACTCTTTTGGTTACTGATTCAACGCTCTAATCATACGGCTGTTGGCTCAGGACCGACCGACAGGACAACGAACTCGCAACCCAATGGTTAGAGCCCTGGCTCCTAAAAGTCCAATTATATTTCATGGAAAACCTGCATAAAATATTTCTCCTTCTACTTACTCAGTAGAAAACGACGTCCTCTTTTAATTTTAACCTAGAAGGTTGGAAATAATTTGATTTCAAAAAGTTACTGATTGTGAGATTCTTTAATACCGCAAGACGGCCGTTCATAAAACGTCATGTCTCTGCATGTTCCAATGTGGCTTGTGAAGTTGGTAATATGGCTGAAATCCACTGCTAAATTTTATAAACCCCATATGATCTCCTCTGAATGCCGTAGAGAAATTTACGGTTTTCCGTACGCGGAATATATACGACTTGTAGTTTGAAAACCCTGGATGCAGGTTTAACGGCAGGTCGAGTTCAAAATTATTCGGGAATTGGAAAAGTTTTGACACCGAATTAAACCCTTCTTTCGAGTATAAAATTAGAAGAGGACGTAATTTCCTACTGAATGAGCAAAATAATGAACGTTTTCATACATTTTTAAAATGAAATATAATTACGTTTTGAGGGCATCGAAAATCAAAGAAAAAATGCCTGCTATACAAGTAGTCATTTTTACAGAATATAGATTTGCACGCAGCCAGAAAAAATTTCTTTCGAAAGCCGGCATCTTGGCGCAAATAAATTATTATAGAATTATGCTGCGTGATGATTAATTTCACAACCCTACTTAATTAATCTTTTCGAAACGAAAATACATTTCGGAATTTCGGTTGACATTTCATGAGTTAGCCCAACTTCTGGATTTCATACGATTTATCTGTTAAATTCTTTAAAATAAGATACTTCTTAAGGGCATTTACCGAATTAGTGAGTGATTGGGCGTTCTTTTTCATGTAGAAGGTCTTTTGGGCCACATTTGAAGATTCATTCTGGCAGGAAACTTCATAGTCCAATAAAATGAACGTCCACAACGGGAGTCAGCATCGAATATTTTTTTGATCAATTTATAAAACTTCCTCTGATAAGTCATCTCTTGTGACCTTTCTTTTCGCCCAAATTTATGAACATTTCTCTTGATAAAATTACGTAAACAGAGTTTTTGCACAAGAAAAGGACATTTTCTTGAAGACGTTCGATGAAAAAGTAAAATGCGCAACGCTGAATACGTCCGGAATTTCCGTCATCAGGTTAAATCCCCTGAGCATGAAGCATACTCACGACATTAGTGACGGAACAGACTGACATTCCTGTTTAATTTCTGTCTCTCTCTGTTTCTCTTCATATAGAACTGTAAATTTGCTGCAATACAGTTTGCTCACTTAGACGCGTTTACTTTTATCGAGGAAAAGTTGATTGGTGCTTTGCCGTCCGGTGTGTTCGAACCTCACCGAGTACACTGAGTTTTACACAGTTTAGTCAGGCGAACTATTCACCCAAAAGACCTACTAATTAAGTCAGCCTGGTGGTCATCTGGTGGGTTCTGTATCGATTTCTTAAGGGAATTCTGCTTGGGCAGTCAGATTACTGTATCAGAAGTGTTGCATTAGAGCGTTGTCTGTACTCAAGTCTCCCCCGTGCTGCGTGGGTTTGAATCCCACCTAAACCGCCCAGTGTTCAGCGAAAATTCACTGATAGAATGACCGTTTTCTCCATTTCTTTTGCCTGTTTCACTCAAATGACCATTTTACTTAGAATTCCCTTTCTTATTAAATAGTTCCTAGGGTAAAGGCATCAGCAAGTGTTCCACTTACCCGCTCCGTCACGCAGGACTGCAGCTGTTTGTCAACCCTGTTTATCGCTTTTCAGTCAGTTTAAGGGTTTCAGTGGTGGTTTGAATACGGTTACAATGGCGGTGACTCCGAAAACTAGAGCGCAGAGTCTAGCGTGCTTTGATGAGCTCAAATTCCCGACAGCATCACCTGATGACCCAGTAGACGACAAAATCGCAGCGGTCACGGAGGATGGCGAGTTGTCTTCGCTGTGGCGCGGGGGATAAAAGGCCTCTGAGCAGTCATCTATCACTCCTGAGTCCTTCTTGTCTGCTGAACATGGTGAGTGAAATCTGCGGGTTAAAATTACATTGAAATCACTCCCTCGTATGATTGTATACGGAGGTTGGGCGCGAACCTCCTTAGCCAGTGAGTGACGGGTCTCATACAACGTTGTCCAGAATTCTGAAATGCGTTTTCAAGTAGGAAGGATAACTTAGGTGGGGTTGTGATATTAGTTCCCATATATTTCGGACTCTCCAGGATGTCGCCTTCTTTTCGACCTCCTGTAGTAAATGCACTCGGTAACAAAAGACTAATTAATTAGCATGCATTTTCACGCTGATTTTCGATGGTCTTATAAATTCAAATGTTTTATATAAAACATGCAGAGAACTATGCTTTCTTTTGCTTCTTTGGTAAAAATTTCCATTGCCTTCACATTTTTTTCCATAAGAAAGATTATCTTCCGGTTTTAAAAAAGTTTCTTATTATGAGTCTTTTAAGGCCGTGCGATGTCCATACAGTAAGTGGGCTAACTTATGAAATGTCAACCGAAATTTCGAAATGTGTTCTCGTTTCGAAAAGATTAATTAGGTATGGTTGTAAAACTAATCATCACGCAGCATAATTCTATAATTATCGCGTTACCTCAGGGTGCCGGCTTTCAAATGAACTTATTTCCAGCTGAATTTAAGAACTATAATCTACAAAAAATGACTTCTTATGTAGCATGCATTTTTCTGTTGATTTTCGATTCCCCTAAAAGTTCAATTATATTTCATGGAAAACATGCGTAGAAATACTCAGTCTCTTGGTCATTCGGTAGAAAATGACGCCCTCGTCCAATTTTATACTCAAAGGAAGAGTATAATATGGTTTTAAAAGATGTTTCTAATTCCCGAATAATTTTGAACATGGCCTGCTGTTATAATTGCACTCAGGGTATCCTCACTACAAGCCGCATATTTTCTGGGTACGGAGAACCATACATTTCTCTACGGTATTAAGAGAAGATCAGATGGGGTTCATAAAATCAAGCAGTAGATTTGGGCAATATTGTTGTCTTTACAAGCCACATTTGTAAATGCAGATACATGACGTTTTATGGACAGCCGTTTCACGCTAAAACAATTAGAAACGTTTTTGAAACCGAATTTTACTCCTCCCTTGACTATAAAATTGAAAGGAAACGTAATTTTCTACCGAATAGGTAAAATAATAATTATTTTTGTGCATGTTTTCAATAAAATATAATGGAACTTTTAAGGACATCAAAAATCATTGAGAAAATTGCATGCTGCATAAGTAGTCATTTTTGCAGAGTGGAGTTCTTAAATGCAGTCGGAAATACGTTCGTTTGAAAGACGATACACGGAGGTAACTAGATCATTATAGAATCATACTGCATACTCATTAGTTTTTCAACCATACTTGATTAATCTTGTCGAAACGAGAACGCATTTTGAAATTTCTGCCGACATTTCATGAATTAGCCCACCTACACCATCGCACATTTTTTTTACCAATGCTCTTAAGGGAATGTACACCATGGTCCGCATTCATTGCAAAATTTCATAAACTCCATATGATATCTTCTTCAAGACACAGAGGAGTATGCGATTTTTATATAGTAAAAACATGCACCTTGTAGACTGAGATTGCTAAACGCTAATGCAACGTCTGATCATGTTCAACATTATTCAGGAATTGGATAACTTTTTAAAAACCCAAACATATACTTCGCCGGGGTGTAAAATTTAAACACAACGCGATTTTCTACCAAACAAGTAAAAGAAAGCATGTTTGGTGCATGTTTACTGTAAAATATATTCGAATTTATGAGACCATCGAAAATCAGTGTGAAAAATGCATGTTGATCAAGTAGTCATCTTTCAGCGAGTGTGGTTTGTGCAAGAGGTCGTAAAGCAGGGAATTAAAGAGCCGAAATTCTGGCAAGTCCACAGTGCTATAAGATTATGGCACATGATACCCCAC
The DNA here is from genome assembly GCA_902702965.1 of Spirometra erinaceieuropaei. Classification (NCBI taxonomy): domain Eukaryota; kingdom Metazoa; phylum Platyhelminthes; class Cestoda; order Diphyllobothriidea; family Diphyllobothriidae; genus Spirometra; species Spirometra erinaceieuropaei. The sequence goes on from CACRXP010000834.1 coordinate 200,043, forward strand.
CTAGGTTGTCCTTCCTTATGGAAAACGCATTTCAGCATTTTGGCCGACATGGTTAGATGGTAGTTGGTAGCCCTCCCGGTGCCGAAAACTCCCAGCTACCTGTCTTACGGGACCGGTGGTAATAGGGGCTATAGGGGTGGGACAAATGAGTGGAAACGTAAATGGCGCTTGTAGTGTATGCCTGGAATTTGACGCTCCTGCGAAAGTGAAAGCCTAACTTAAATAAGGTGAAAAATGCAAGAAGGGTATGGAAATGAGCATGGTTAGTTATAACTGTATGCGGAAAAAATGCTACCTTGCCCCAGATTGGGAAGAATAGCAACTGAAGGTGAACAACCAATGGGAAGAAGGCTTTATGCGCTGTACTAGAATCGGGTACCTGCTTTACTCATCCACACGAAAATACTTCCGCTCCCAAATTGAGTGTCTTGCATTATTTAAAAAAGGATGCTACAGTCGGTGGCCAATCTAATGAAATAAAAACCGAAATTCCTAAATGGGTTTTTATTAGGAAAAATTACTTGCATAGTATTGATTGTCCCTCATCGTAACCCTAGGCTAATTCAGTCAGGTCATGGTATGGGCTTCGGAATAAGCTTCATTTTAGCGGCCTGCATAAGCTATACTCTTAAAAAATGTTTATTTAATTGGCATGAATGTTTCCTGTTTGTTTTAAATGCCCTCCTTAATTATAATATATTCTGCAGAAATTATACATGGGAATATTTTTTTCCTATACTTATTCGGCCGAAATTGATGTCCACCTCAAATGTTATGCTAGTCGAGTATGCATATTCTGGCGGTATAGGAGTGCTTTAACTTCTGCAAAATTTAATCCCGAGCTGTCGCTCCATTTGAGTTTACGGCTTACGTTCTGAAACTTGTATACATTCCATGCGAGAGATATCATACGTTTCTCTGTTTCATTAATAAGATAATTTATTAGACTTTATAAGGAGTACTAGTAGCCGGACAGGTACGGTTCTGCCTAAATAGGCATGCCAAGGTCTAAAAGACCCCAGAATTTTGAAACCTTCCATGAGCTGGGTCCTCTTCTAAATGTCTCCTCCTCTGCCGAGGTGTCAGACTAAGTAACCTTTAACGTTCTCACCCCTTTTCTTGACTGTCCTGGTTGGTTTATCGTACTTGGCACCCCGCTGGAGGTCAACCCACGCATCGCTTTCGTGCCTTATGGTCCGGTCTTTAGACATCTTAAATATTAATGGTATCCAACCACTGGTTTTTTCACATTGTTGTTCTTACTTAGCGCTTATAAGATATGGGCAAAAAGTTCGTAAGAACAAAATTAGTAACACCGTCGGTGACACTAAGTCAATCGACGTCATGTATTTTATTTGTGAATTTTTATTTCATCAACGTTCACTTTTCTCGCGATTCTTCTCGACCATTTTGCGCTCTATATCTTGATCAGTATTCAACGGTGTTAAGGGAAATTTTGAATAATTCATTTTTACCCATCTGTGGAAAGTTCGGTGCCCCGGTGGGATTCGAACCCACGACAGCCAGAGAAAGGCTTTATCACAGCCAACATTTTCACCGCCTGGTCTACGAGGCCCAACCAGACTACGCGATCTTAGTCACATTTGAGTCTACTTTACCCGCCAAATATACTGCATCGTTTGCCATAAAACCTTTGAATTACGTGAGCCTGGTTGCCATCTGGTGGATTCTGGGCGAATTACTTAGGAAATCCTGCTTGGGCAGTCAGCTTGCTGTATCAGATCTGGTGGTACCAGACGTTGCAGTAAGTTGGCGGCTAAACTTGGCCCAAATGTGATTTAACTCGCGTCGTTCAGTGGAGACTCGTAGCTCAGTTAGCTAGAGTATTGACTGTATCAAAGCCTCCCCTTGCTGTCTAATCCCACCGAGGCACCGAGTTTATCACCGTTGGGTCAAAATGAATTATTTGAAATTTGTCATAACATCTATAGATATGATTCTGTTTAAATGAACTTTTCGCGGTCTAAAATACCCCCTAATTATAGACTTTTCTGAAATCAAAAAACCTGTTCCTCCACTAAAAAATTGAGTGAGGGCGTGACGAGCTATTAAGTGAGTGAAGAGACATTGAAAACCTGTGAAAACAATTTATGCTATCCACGTGGTCCTTTTTACCGGGTGTGAATCTGGTATGCGGTCAAAACGAAGCTCATTCGGTAACTAACATCCTTACCTGGCTGAAGTTTCGTGGAATCATATGGCAAGATTATCAACATTACAACCTTACCAACGTAATACTTTAAAACAAGCTCTCACAGTAGAATTTATCGGAGACAATGAATTACGCGAAATCTGTCGCTGCATAACAAAAATAACGAATGAGAAATATACTAAAATTTGAATTTCCACAGAAAAAATCAATGAAAAACAGCAACCTCATCGGTCAATGCACACAGACTTGTCAATAAAAATGGTAGCTTAAAAACAAAATTTTGAAAATAAGATGGGAAAATCAACACATAGAATGTGTGTGCAGATCAGAGCTGAAGTCGACTACGTGGCCCAGCTGTTTGCTTAGGTCGGATTTCTTCCGTCGTATACCGCAGCCCACTGGATCGTTAGGTCCATTACCCATGAACCTTTATTTTTGGAATTCTGTTTTATTTCCAAGACTCAATGAGCTATGACTAAGTAATTCATGTCAGATATCGCAATTACAGGAACGAAGATCAATCGAATAACGTTCATTCACTATATTAGGCTACTTTCCGACTCAGGAATTGTCAAGGTAATTCATCACGGGTGACTGGTGTAGGATCACTAAAACGTCAGGCTCAAGCTGGAGCCGGGTAAGCCACCAGATGATCCCACCATAATTTTAGCAATTTCGATAACTCAGCATTTTTGACAGGACTCATCAGGCAGAAATATGCGCATTCCAACTCTCGACACGCTTGTTTTTCGAAACTCTTCCAGTCACTATAACCAAGATCATTTTTTGCTTCGTCAGGTAGGAGAAAGTTGACACATCGACATCCGGCACTTTTTAATCAGCCAGACTAGCAAAGAACTAACTGCTCAAATGCGAAGGCATGCACGAACACTTTCATCTTATTGCCAAAAGTAAGCCAAAGCTGAAATACAAACGTCGCTTTAGAAGCCATTTGTGCAGGTGCTTAACTGACCTGGCTGGCAATTGCCCTCGGGTTCGCCCAATATGCTTGCATCCACAATTACATATGAATTCATAAACACAATTTGAGTTGGCGTTAATGGCTAAGCATTCTTTGCCTGTGGGATTGGAATAGATTTAGTGGGACTACTGAATTTGAGTTAGACTGCATGCATGTTATTCCAATGGCGCATCCCAGTTTGCATAAGTGGGGGTTTGGTTGTGCAACCCCCCCCCTACGGCTAGACTGCCACTTCAGCCCCAGTGATTAACAGCGGGTGAGCGTAACTGCATAAAACACTGACACCGTTACTGAACTGAACGGTAGATCAAAAAGTTGGCTTGTGCTGATCCGGGGCAATTTGCTCCCTAATGCACGTCTTCTCATGGTATCTCCAATAATTCTGTTTCTTCAGAAAAACAGCAGAAACGGGATAGGAGACCACCTCAGTACCACAGCTGATCATGCGCTAGATTACAGGGATCTAGGATTTTGATTAGTGTTAGGAAGCGGAACTAGGTACTTCTCTAGCATTCAGCGCAAGACCACCTGCACTTTTTTCTGGTGGGGGGGGGGAAGGGAGTACTTATTCCGAGTCCAACCGATTTGAGAAGTAAATGCCAGAGTAGATTCTCTTTTCAGGGTGAAGTAACGGTGAAATTTCGCAACCATTAAGCTCAGTCGCGTCTGATAGTTGCGGTTTGATCACCAGTGTCATAGGCAGGACGTAGCCACTACGATCATCAGGTTCGGTCCAGAATAGAATAGAAAAGGTACTGGAGGTCAGTTGGATGGATAATGTATTCTGTTCAGGAAGATTTGTGAGCAGGATGAAATAAGTTGGCAGCCGGACAAGAGAACACGTCAGATGCTGTGAGAACAGCGACCCCAGTTACGGTGAGGAAGGCCTCACGGTGCCCTGCGGAGAGCACACCTGAGTCGCACTTGAAGATGATTGGCCGGTTTGGACAGCTGTGATTGGTTGAGAACAGGCTGCTACTGGTGTGCATGTGCGAGCACTCGAGAGGGGCGCAGCGTTGCAAGAGGCGCCAACGCCCACCACCGAAACATCCGATGACTGTAAAATCAGAAGAAATAGAACTAGCATCGTAATTCACATCCTCTATCGGCATTTTCGATGAGCTTACATAGGAAAAATATGACTAGTGGCTGCTCTTAGTAATAGAAAGCAGTGAGAGATATTTTTGATTCTGAGCAGTGGCCAAAATAAGATACAGAAGGTGTGCTAACTTATGAAATGTTTACCGAAATTGTGATATGCGTTTTCGTCTCAAAAAGATTACTTAAGTAGGGTTTAAAAGATAACCATCGTGCGACATAGTTGTCCAATAATTCAGTTGCCGCGAGATGCCGGCTTTTGAATGAACTTCTTTCCTGCTTTAGGCGAAAAATATACTCTGTAAAAAGGACAACTTATGTATCATGCATTTTCCCCATTGATTTTCGATGTTGTTAAAAATTCAATTATATTTCACGAAAACACGAATAAAAATATTCATTCTTTTACTCATTCGGTAGGAAATTGCGTCTTCTCCCAATTTTATACTTGAAGGAAGGGTATAATTCGGTTTTAAAAAGGTTTATCATCATGAGACTTTTCAATACCGTGAAATGCCCGTTCATAAAACATCGGGTCTCTGCATTTGCTAATGCTGCCTGTAAATTCTACAATATGGTTTAAACCCACTGCTCAATTTTATGAACCCCACATGGTCTTCTCCTAATACCGTAAAAAATGTATGGTTTTCCATACTCAGAAAATATATTGTTTGTAGAATGAAAGCGTACTGGCAGGTCCTGTTCAAAGTTATTCCGGAATTGGGATAGTTTTTGAAGACCGAACTATACCCTTCCTCCGAGTATAAAATTGGAGGAAGACGAAGTGCTCTACTGAATGGGCATAAAGAATAAGTATTTTATGCATGCTTTGCATGAAATATAATTGATTTTTCAAGGTCATCGAAGATCAATGAGAAAAACCCAAGCTATATGCGTAGTCACTTTTTGCAGAATGTGATTTTGGCATGCGGCCGGAAAGATAGTCGTTCGACAGCCAGCATCCCGATGTAGTTGAATTACTATAGAATTATGCCGCAAGATGATTGACTTTAGAATCCCACTTAAGTAATCTTTGCGATACAAAGACGCATTTCAGAATTTCGGTTAACATTTCATGAGTCAGCACACCTACTGTAGATCTGAGAAGCGAACTCTATAGTTCATTCTTTTTCAGATATTTTAATAATTAGGCATTACAATTGAATTAAATGTTCAAACAAACAACAAAACAGCCATCAGTAGACCAGGCTTTTCAGGGCTAGTTTTGCCTACTCTCATGCAGAGTTAGCCAAACTTCGCAGCTGAGAAAGGAACTGACGCAATATGCTTACTGGAAAGAAGGTCATTAAAAGTTGGACTTTGTTTGCTGTTAGCAAGATGTGGTTATACATTAGCACCTGATAGCCACAATACTGTTAGGGGTTATATTTCGGTGTAAGGGTTAAAGGCCAGGGTTAGGACAACCATTTCTCAACCACTCAAAGTACAACCGCGCACCCACATAACTTTTCTTTTGCATACAATTACTTGACCTCGTCGCCTGTGCGCTCCACAGCCCCACCTGCAAAAAGCCCTGTTACCAACGGTCCCGTAGTACATACGACTGGGATTTGTTTAACCCAGGTCGGGCTACATAACTGCAGCTGGTCTTGCTGTCGTCAAGATGACAGTCAACATTTGGAGCAGGTCTGTCCTCCGAAACACCGTTTGTAGGGTACCTAGTGCGGAATCGGGGGTCGGATTTTTGTTCCTTTCCGGGACACACGTTCTCTGGCTGCGTGAACATCATAGTCTGCAGATTATATCGCAAAAGCCGTTTTAATTGCAAAATCGCAGCCTATGACGGCTGTCATAGGCTGTCTGTGTACACAGACCAAATGTTTCATTTTTGTAAATTATGATTTTAGAGCAAAAATTATGGTATTGTTACCCTATTTAATTTGTCCCTAATTAGTCCCCATCAGACCTCTAATTAAAAAAACTCCTCGGTTATCATTTGCGTTCCAGATTCCTTCTTGACAAATGGTTATAATCATTTGATTGGGCCAATTGAGCCACATGCGCCCTTGCCACACCGTGGCCCAAACTTGTCGCCAAACCCTAGCCCAATCTTGCCCAATTGGGCCGGAATGGGCTGGGTTGCGGTGGTCCTGGCGAGGGTGCATCCACCGCAACTCGCATTATGAGACACAGAGAGGAGCAGACGTCTACTTCACACCAGTTGGCAGCCGGGATGTCGGTTGTTCCTCGTAATCCATTGCAAGATAAAACCTAATTCCCAAGGAACAAGATAAAATGTCTTTATTGCATAAGGATACCCCTTAAGAGCACACGGAAGTCACTAAATGACGGACACCACAGTCTCAGTTCATCTTAGCATTTAGTTATTGAGAGAGACCAGCTAATTGATATGGTTCACGTCTACATAATCTCCTTTGTTTCTGCGCGGACGAATAATTGCAATTACTAATTAGTACGTCCTGACGGAAGAAACAATAGACGTCTCAAATTATTCGTTAAAAACCCTCATCACTTACTCCACTACTGTTCATAGGCAGTAGTTCAGCGAACTTCTGAAGCGTGATTTTGACTTGAAACGATTATAACGCGACATAATCCTAGGACACTTCAGCCACACCAACATGCTGGCCTTAGTATGAGTCTCTTTGTGGCCGTCTGTAAAAACTACACTCTACAAAAAATGGCTACTTATGCAGAACGACATTGTCTCCTTGATTTTCGCTGCCCTTATAGATTCGGCTATACCTTACAGAAAAAAGGTTAAAAATACTCTGTCTTGCGTGCTTTTTGTAGCAAATTACGTCTTCTTTAAATTTTATACTCAATGAAAGGGTATTTTTCGATTCATATAAGGTTTATATTCATGGAATTATGTAAGGCTGCGAAGCGTCCATTCACACATCGTCATGCCAGCATATTTATTAATGCAACATATAGAGTGTACCACCTTGATCACATCCACCGTGCAAATCTATGAGCCCTAGATTGCATCTCCCCGCCAAATTAGAGAGAATATGTGATATTCCTCTGATGGGCTGCGTACCGTGTGTAGTTTGGAGACATTGAATGTAAGTGTACCGGTAGGTAGGGCACAAAATTGCTAGAGAATTGAATAAAGTTAAAAAATGAAAGACGTTCTCTCTTTAAGTAAAAAATTCGGAGAAGACGTCATTTCTAGCAAATGGTTACAAGCGCCTTGTGCATGTCCTCTAAAAACTATGATTGAATTTATAAGGGCATCAAAATAAATGAGAAAATTCCATACTATATAACCAGTACGTTTGACGGGGTTTAATTTTTTCAGACGGCGGAAAAGAAATTCATCAAAAAGCCGGCAACGAAATATCACGAGATTAAGTCGCAAAGTAATCAATGCTACAACCGAAAATTTTCATTTCAGACTGGTCACTGACTGTTTTAGAAGTAAGAACTAATCCGCAGCTGTCATAGGCTGTCTGTGTACACAGACTAACTGTTTCACTTTCGTAAATCACGATTCTAGAGCAAAACTATGATATTGTTGCCCTATTTAATCTTCCCCTAAATAGTCCCCATCAGCCCTCTCATTAAAAAACTCCTTGGTTATCATCTACGTTCCAGATACCTTCTTGACAAATGGTTATAGTCATTTGATTGGGACACATCCGCCCTTGCCACACCGTGGCCCAACCTTGTAGCCAAAGCTAGCCCAATTGGAGTGGACTAGGCTGGGTTGAGATGGTGCTGGCGGGGGGTGCATCCACTGCAACTCGCATTATGAGAGAAGCAGACGGCTGCTTCACACCTGTTCACAGCCGGGATGTTGGCTGCTCCCTCTCGTTTGGACGCACATGTTTCGACTATATGGCCCTTCCTGTTCCCCGTAATCCATTGCAAGATACGTCGCAGTAAAATGTCTTTACTGCACATAGATACTACTGAAGAGCACATGGAAGTCTCAAAATAACGCAGACTACAGCCTCAGTTCTGCTTAGCGTTTATTTAGTCCAAATTGGCAGAAACTAGGTAATTGATATGGTCCACATCTACATAGTCGCCTCTGTTTATGCGCGGAAGAATATATGAAATTACTCATCAATACATTCTGACGGAAGGAACTGTGTACATCTCAAATTATTCCGCTAAAAAGCCCTCTCACTTATTTTACCACTGTTCACATGCAGTAAATGTGATATTTCAGGAACTGCTCGTCCAAATTTTGAAGTGTGGTTTTGATTTGAAAAGAATACTAAAGTGCAATTACAATACTAATTATCACGCAGCATTATCCTACGGCACTTTGGTATGAGTGTCTTTTCAGCCGCCTGCAAAAATTTCACCCTGTAAAAAATGGTTACTTAGGTTGTACAAAATTTTCCCATTGATTTTCATTGCCATCAAAAATTCAGTTGTGTTTTGCAAAAAAACACGCAAAAATACTGCCTTATGTGTTGTTGGTAGCAAGTTACATCGTCTTCAAATTTTTAAAAGTTTCTATTCGTGAAATTATGTAAGACTGTGAAACACGTCGGCGTGCCAGCGTATAGTGTACAACCCGAATCACATCCACTGTGCAATTCTGTGAGTCCTAGGTTGCGTCTTCCCGGAAACTTAGAAAAAATATATGATATTCCTTTGATGGGATGTGTACCGTGTGTAGCTTAGAGGAATTGAATGTAAGTGTAACGGTAGGTGGGACACAAAATTGCTAGAGAACTCAAAAAAGTTAAAAAACGAAACACGTTCTATCTTTAAATAAAAAAAATAGAAGAAGACGTAATTTTTGGCAAACGATTACAAGCGCCTGGTGCATGTCCTCTATAAAATATGATTGAATTTATAAGAGCATCGAAAATCAATGAAAATATCCATGCTATATAAATTGCCATTTTGGCGGAGTTTAATTTTTTCCGACGGCTGGAAAGAAATTCATCAAAAAACCGTCAACGAAATGCCACGAGATTAAGTCGCAAATTAATCAATGCTACCACCGAAACTTTTCATTTCATATTGGTCACTGACTGTTTTCGGAGTAGAAACTAACCCGCACCGATTTTTACGGACAAACGTTGTTTAGTTAAAAGTGACTATACATTATATTTTATTATAAGTGTGTCGGCTACTATAACAATTTTCCATATTTCGGCTTACCAGTGGATTTTGCGGAAGAACAGCTGTTGAGCTTTTTAAGAAATTCATCGATCGAGCCGATTTTTAAATTCGTCGCGCGACCTGAAACGCTGCTCAGAGATAAGCTGATGGAGCAATGCCTTGTGAATACGGCAGTTTGAATAGGAGTAAACCAGTTAGATGTGTGATATCTGAAGATTTTTGCGCAAAAACATATTGACACCGCGCAATGGCCATTTCCTACTTACTGGGTGTTTTGGAGGATTTTTGATAATTCATTTACATTCATGGGATTCGAAAGCACAACTGCAGGTGCAAGATAAGGGTACAGCCAACGCTCTGAACTACGAGGCCCACTGGAAGCTGGGAATTTGCTCACATTTGGGTCAAGTTAAACGCACAAGCCTACAGAAGAGTATGGAATCCATCAAATCTGATACAGTAAACTAACTACTCAAGAAGGACTTCCTAAGCGACCAATCTAGAACCTACCAGGTAACTATCATGCTGACCTAATTAGTAGGATTTTAAATAACTCACTTTAGCCCGAGATTGAAAAACGGTTCCTGGTGGGGCCTTGTTGCTCTGCTGGGCATAGCGTTGGCTGAACTCAAACCTTCCCCCTGCTGTAGTGGGTTAGAATCCCGAGGAGGTGGCTGGGTTTTTCGCAGTTAGGTCATAATGAACACTCATTTTCTGAGTCTCGAACATTCCCATAACAGTAACCAGAAGACGAGGTGGCGAATACACATTTGCTTTTGATAAATTCTCATCAGGCCAGTTCAGTGTAGAAGTAAAACCTGTCAGTGATAAGAGAAATCGATTAGCGTTCGTCTTAAAACACAGGCGGAGTGTGCGAATGTGGGAGAGGGGGGGGGGATACCAGTCAGTTTTAGGGGCGAGGTGAGAGTGGAAGAGCCCGGAGAATTGTAGCCTTGGTCAACCTTTGACCACGGTAAGCGCCGACGCTTAACAAGGTTCTTCTGGGCGCATAGGGTCGACTTTCGTAACCTGATGGCGGCTGCTTTTGCTGTTGCTAACAGGCGTTGGCCCAGTAGCTTAGCGTAGCTCGAGGGAACCTTATTAATCACACGAAATGCTTCAGCGGGGTCCACGTGATGCCCTGAATCCACTGCATGCGCAAGGATGGCGCTGTCTATTCTCTTAGTTTCACCTCTTTCCAGCCATGCGGGAAGGTGCTCCCGTATTCTTTTGGAAAGGCACCGACTCGTACGACCAATATAACCTGCTCCGCAGGAGCAAGTGAATGAGTTAATGTACATTGAGGTGGTCTGAGTTGGCAACTTACCCTTACCTTCTCTGCGTAAAATAGGGTTAGGAGATGATGATATGTGAACCCTTACTGCTGGGAAGGTTCGTTAGACAGCTTGATCAAGGCGTCTCCTTGGGAGTTCACGTGCAGCGTCCCCTTGGAAAGGGACTTTGAGGAACAAAGTTTTCTTTTCAGCAGTCGGGTTTTACCCGTCGTTTGGCAATGTTCTTTGCAATAAACCTATTAAGATACCCGTTTTCGCGAAGCAAGTCCTGGATTTTTCTAAGCTCCTCCTCGATGCTATCTGTTGAACAGATTTCTCTTTTTCTTTGTGTCAAACACCGGACTAGATTTTGTGTTTGTTGGAGGGACACGAAACTGCCGCATTTCATGTGTTGTTCAGACCAGGTTTTCTTCCGATAGACGCTTCTTCGGATACTACCGTCAGATCTCCTTTTTAGAAGGACATCTTAGAAGGGAAGAGAACCGGCCGATTTCACCTCCAATGTGAATTTGATCGATGGATATGCTCGATTCACAGCATTTAAAAGGGCGGCAACGTCGGTTTCTGCAGTGGCAATTGTAGATATCATCAGCATAGCGACCGTAATGTACAAGCTTATCGATCTGATCGCTTAGTTGGATTCTCTCCAATTTGCCCATGAAGACATCGGCACCACGTCGCCATCGAGATATTTTTGAATTCATTGACAACATCAAAGACCTTGACCTTAACGGCATGGTGATGTTTTCGCTAGACGTCTCATCACTTTTTACGAACGTTTCGGTTACTGAACAGTTGAATACATCTGGGAACTGCCAACAACCAACCAACAGACAATACGAAATCCGACGAACACGCTCAAGGAAGCATTACTAAGAGGCACAGTAAATGTACAGTTCCTGTTTGACAACCAACTCTGTAGACAGATAGGGTTCGCCTTTTGAATCACTCCTAGCCAATGTTTTCATGGGCAGGCCGCAGAGATTCCAACTAGGCGATCAGATCGATAAGCTTAAACATCACGGTCACTATGTTGATGATACCTCTGCAATTACCACCACAGAAAACGACGTTGCTGCTCTCTTAAATGCTGTGAATCGAGCACATCCATCGATCAAATTCACGTTGGAGATGAAATCGGCCGGTTCGCTGCCCTTCTAAGATGTCTTTCTAAACGGGAGACCTGATGGTAGCATCCGAAGGGGTGTCTTTTGGAAGAAAAGCTGGTCTGGACAACACACGAAAGGCAGCAGTTCCGAGATTGGAGTACTGTCTGATTTTCCTTCAGTAAGTCCGCCCAATTCTACAAGCTCTTGTAAAATAGGCTTGGCTGGACAAGGGAATAAGTACCCCATTGGAATTTAGCTCACGGCCACCCACAGGCTTCTACTGTTCGTGGAGTATTACAGTGCACATGGATCATTTTGCATACTTGGGTAGTGGCATTTGTGCACATAGGTACTCATGTGTGTCTTAAGTAGACTCCTTCAAAATTATGATAATGACTTCCTAAAAACATCAATCTTCAAAAAACCTGATTCCCACTCAAACGAGGCACAAAAAATAAATATGTAATTGTGGTCACGATTTCTTTCAAAAGTCGCCTCGTGCAGACAAACTTATAGGGTCACTGAAACGCCTACTTACATTAGTTGAGTAGCAATTATTTACGTCAATTAAGTATTCACTAACTAACAACAAAAAGGCAGCCAATCTAAATAAGCTATTTCATTTGCCTTTTAGTTCTCTCACCAACTTCTCTGCGGCCTGCATGCATTTAGTATGCTCATTCTGGTTTGCATCTGTCCTTCTGGAAGCCTCGCCAACTTTGGTGATTTCATCGAACACATCGCTAACTCTCCAGGCTACTTTGATGAGCTCACAAGGGCGGAGTACAAGACCGCGGTAAGGCGAATATGTGAACACCTCCAGCTAGAATCCCTCGGTGGTAGGGTGTTGAAACGTAAGAGCAGTCGCATTCTGCCTAACCCCAACACCTGGGACGTCCTACTCTTTCCCTCTCTGGTCCGGGTCGCCGTGGAGATGCCCTCCAAGGAGATTCGAGCTTTAGCCTTTGAGAATCCCTTCACAGCTCACCGCGTAGCTCGAGTCGCCATCCACTGGCCTGAGATGAGGACGATCCAGGAGTTCGTAGTGGATGTGGGGGTTTCGGAGGTGAGCAATATTCAAATGGTCCGGGAAATGCCCGACCACAGGAGACCCCTCAGTGCTCTAGAGCTCCAGGCCTTGGATGACTTTGTGGCCAACGTCTCCCTCGTGTGGGAGGACCTACTGAAGGAGTACTACGCAGCCGGGTATCATCTGGCCGCACCAAAACGATCTGGTGGAGGTCTGTGGAGCTCGAGGGAAAACTACTGCACAGCCCGACGTAGACTGATTGCCAGCGAAGCCGAGAATGTGGACCAGCCATTCTGCTTGACTGCAATTCCTTCCACTGTCTTGAGGACGCAAATGGACCCCGAGAAGAGGAGCGTGATGATGCGCCTGGAACGAATAACCTCCTCTCACTTTCAAAATCCCACGGATATCCGGCTTAGGGTGAGTCTTATTTCTGTGTGCTGTTAGAGATGAGTAGTTGAAACCCCAACGCGCATACTCCCAAGTTGTTTCAAAAACCAAACTGTAGAATATTGACGGCTCCTTAGGGCTTTAGATGGGACTGTAATTAAAGTCGATTTATTATCCCACACACGACGTATAAATGCAACTGTGTCCGATTATGTTCCATCGTCTGCTCTACAGTGAGGTGAAGCAGGCACGGCGAATGAACGTTATTCGGTTGATCGCCGATCCCGTAGTTGCGATATCTAACACGAATGACCTAGTCACAGTTCACTAAGTCTTGGAAATAAAATAGAATTCCAAAAATATAGGTTCATGGGTAATGAACCTAATGATACAGTGGGCTGCGGCATACGACGGAAGAAATTAGACCTATGCAAACAGCTGGGCCACGTAGTCAACCTAAGCTTGCCCTGGCAAATCTCAGCCCTTTGATTTTCACACTCCCTTTACATGCTTCCCCATTTTCTTTCAAAAATCGTCTTTTTATATATTTCTTATTCGTTATCTCTGTTATGCAGCGACAGGTTGCGGTTGATAAGCCGTCGCGAAATTTGCTGATTCCTATAAATTCAGCTGTGTACGCCTGTTACGGAACTGCTTTGAATAATCATAACCCTAACCACCAGAGGGGAAGAGAAACCCAAGCATGTGCCCACACATGGTGCAAAGACAGACCACAGACTGGGCCTATCAGATGAACCGACAGCACTGCATTGAACCGAAATCCGCAGGTGCATTAGAACATACTTCCATTAACTCGAAACTCCTAGTTCGGACGCGTCAATTGATTTCTGAAAACGTAAAATAACCTGGAGGACATTGGTGGGGAAATAGATGAGTAGAGACCATAAGAGCTGCATCAGATGAACGCAGAAATACGCTTGTGGGTTTTCGGTTGCGGAGGCTATAGCAGTAAAGCTCGCTAAGGGGGGAATGATGCAAAATAGTAGCTATGCTAATGAAATTTCACATGTCTTATTTTTTTTCCTCAGATCGATATTTCCAAGAATGACTACAAGGCCTGGAGGATCACTGACATTTGGCTGCAAAACAGACACTTCAGCACTGTTGCACAATTGAGGCAAGCAATTCAGGCCAAACATATCTCCATGCGAGCCTACGTATTCAATCCACTCGCGTCCACCCACGCCTCTTCCAAACAACATCCTACGTCAGTCCAAGAACAGCACACAAAGTACGATGAAGAGGAACACCTTTTCAGGGACAGTCCTGCTCCCAAATTCCCGGGAAGTGTAAGAAACAAGTTTGTGCGGTATGGACACTGGAGCTTCTATGTTGGCGTGCAGAGGGACACTGGCGTGCGTTTCTTTGACATACGCTTCGATTCCCGTCTCATGGTGGCTGAGGCGGGCTTGGAGGAAATTGTAACCATCTACCACGGTGACAATCCCCTCGCCGATCGGACAGTCTCCCTCGCCTCCGTCCAGGGCGTCGGCGAGATGTGGTCGGAGTTGAGTCCCGGAGTGGACTGCCCAGCAGACGCTGTCTACCTCAGTGTCCCGATGGTAGGTGACCCCACGAACGGGCCCTTCACCATCAGACGCGGTCTCTGTCTGTTCGAGTCGGATGCACCGACACACGGAGGTGCCAATAGACGATTCTTCGGCCTCTCTGAGGGGGCCGATGGCAGTGAGGGCTCGGAGGCTCCTGCCGGGTATGCTTCTGGTATGCATGAACCCTCGCTACTCGTGGTGGGCATCGCGACGCTCCTCAACAATCAATACCGTTTCACCACAGTTTTTACACCCGCTGGAGGCATTGATATGCATGTGACGCCCACAACCTACGTGCACTTTGATTTGCCCATGCGTGACGGCTTTACACCAGCCTTTTCAGAGCCTGCCCTGCAGACAACCAACTTCCTCTTCTACCTCGACCTGGACGTGATTTTGGAGAGAAACACCGTCGAGGAGCTGAGAGCAGGTTCTACGCGAGATCCGCTCGCGGAAATGTCCATGTATCGACGATTGGTGCACTCGGAGGAGGAGGAGCCTGTAACTAATGTAGGGCAGAATACTGTGGTAAAGCATACTCTGGTGTGCAGCGAAGTGGGCGGCAAACATCGCTGTATGCAGGTGTCCTTCTCCACTCAAACGCCGGTTCTTTTTGACGAAGAAAATACGGTAGCCTTCTCGTGGATCAGGTGAGTCTGTGCGGGCGCACCTTGCGTCTTGTATACGAGCATTTATTGAAGACTAAAGTCAGCAAAACTTATAAACTGCCTCACAGGGCATTGGGGCGTCTCCAACGACCGTCTTAAGATTGTGTGGTACACGCCTTAAGGGTTAAGTTGCATGTGGCGCGCGCGCGTAGACAGACTGCTTAGTCATCATAGTCGCTGCGCCCGAGTCCACCATCGGTCATTCTCTGAACGTCTTACCATCAGAGAGAGGTGGCTGGGAGAAGAGCGAGTGCAGTAGATACCCTGAAAGTTTGCAAGTTCTTCACGCACTGATGCACGCGGTGGACTCCGTCACTTGCGACGGTTGGACCGTCATTTCAGTGCCGTTTGGGGAGATTCCATACAAAAGACCGACAGACAGACAGGACGTCTCAACTGTCAGAAAATCCCTATTTGAGGGTAGATTGGGATCCGAGTGCCCAGTAGCCAAATAGTCTGGGTTTACCCACGGCCGGCTGACGATTGCAAAAAAGCCAGAAATGGCCATTCCTCTCGGCCGCCTGTCCCCATCGAGACCCAGTGAACAGCAGCCATGGTCCTCCTTTCACGCCAGGCTTCACAGACCCTTCCATGTCACTTCGTTTACAGTTCAAAAAGGCGCGAATAAGGTGCTTTCAACACTGTCTCGTGGTGCGTGCCACCAGCCGTAGTAAAAACATACGCCTACAACCGTTAAATTAGTGTGGGGATAGGACACTGGATTGTTGCTTAAGCGTGAACTTTCAACGGCAGATCTGTCGGCAAAATCAGAGCAGCGAACAGGCGCCATGTATGCAAAACGTAAGAGCGCACAGAAACTGCCGACTAGCATTTGGTGGCCTGCTGATGAAATCCCCTGTCTTCTCAGTTTCCTAGGAGTAACTAAACACTGCGAACGCAACAGGCGGGGTTTGAAGCTCCTGCCCGGGGCTCCGCATACTGTCAACGTTTACAATGAACACTTCACAGCTAAAGTGCTCATGAATCAACAGAAGCGGTAGTACTTCTCACCACCTTATTACTCCTCTGAGTCATTCAATTTGAACCAATCAACAGCAAAAGCAGTCTAGTGAAAGAAAATTCTAAGAAAGCGTGAAGATCTAGGATAACTAAAGGAAAAAGAAAGGATAATGTCTTCTTAGGCTTTCATCTCGTTTATGAGGAATCGTAAAAGGGGCAAGTCGAGGTAACGTAATTCCTCCGATCAACCACCGTTCGGCTTCAAGGTCGAGGTCACCTCGTGCTCTGAAATTGGTTAGTTAGTTCTGAGAGATGGAGAATTTGAAGAGGGGCACTCCCGACAGCGCTACGGAACTCACTCGTCCAATTATTTATTGAGACTCCCTCTCGAACCCTGCCAGCAGCCGCACAGCAACGCATGATATAGGCAGAATGATATTACCGACGAAGACAAGGGAGACTGGAATGGCCATTTCTGTCTTATTGGCCATCGTCTACCGGTCATACCCAAGCCCGAAGTGCGGAACGCCCGAGGCTCAAACTCTCGACCTGTTAGTTAGATATCCACGCCTCTAATCACTGGGCCACGAGTCCGTTGCCCTGTCGGTTTTCGATCGGGAATATACAATGGTAGGGGACGCTCACCGATCATTCTTACGGAACTCACTCGTTCCGTTGTGCCTTATGGACTCTCTCTCTCTCGAGCCCAACCAGCAGCCGCACAGCGGCGCATGATATATAGGCAGAATGGTATTACCGACAAAGACAAGGGAGATTGGAATGGCCATTTCTGGCTTATTAGCCATCGTCAGCCAGTCATACCCGGCCCAAAAGTGCGGAACACCCGAGGCTCGAACTCGCGACCTGTTAGTTAGAAGTCCACACCTCTAACGACTGGGCCACGAGTCCGTCGCCCTGTCAGCTGACGACGGTTAATAAGCCAGAATGACATTATCAACAAAGTTAGGGAAGACTGAAATAGCCTTTTATGGCCCAGTAGTCGTCGTCAGCCAGTCATACGCAACTACAAGTCGCGCAAGCCCTGGGGTCCAATCTCGTGGCCTGTTAGTTTGATGTCCAAAGCCCTGACCACTGAGTCACTGGCTCGTTGTCTATTGGCGGATTTGGCGACCACACCGCGCTAACCGCTTTCAATTCTGATGTGTGGACAAAGGGTTTGTTTCAGACTTCAAGCAGACTCATTTTGATTTATTTTCGTTAGAAAAGGCCTTTGGGTCAGCCGTTATCACGAGGACGAGATGCGAGGCTCCTCCGTGTACAATGGTGTGGATATATCCCAACCTTTAGTGAATTTCGGCAGCTTCACTGAAAACAACGAGTCCATCCACAATGAAGTGAGTTCTTTAAAAAACGGTGGACTTTTAAACCTTTGGCACATATGCTGCGTTCTTAGAAATCCTTTCAATTAGTCTTCGCGTAGAAAGCGCTCCCAGTAGTCTCAAGTAGAATATTCAGCTTTATGTTTCGATTCATTACCGACCGTTGCAAGACTTAGCCATTCAATCACTTTAAGAGCGCAGTGTTGCAGTTTATAGCCGGCGACCAAAGTGGCCAAGGTAGCCCGAGACTGAAAAGTGCTCAACCATTTCTTCTGACCGACTGCCTGGACTTTGAGTGATATCGGTGGAAGTCCAGCCATTTCGCTCAGTATGTTTTCATTCATGCAAGGCCTCTGAGTGCGCATAACATCCGGTCGTTCATGCGCCCACGGAATCTGGGTGGGTAGATGTAAGGAGGGTTCTCATAAACTGTAAGCGCAGAAACGCAGTAGATTCTTCAATCGGATTATTCGGCGTCAGGGATTTGATCAGAGTAAACTGACTACGTAGGCATGACAAATGGCACGTTTGTCCACACGGGGCAGCTTATGTGGAGTCTATCTTTCAGAGAGTCATTTATAAAAAGCATGCAACTCCCACACATCACTCCACATCCTCTACTTCCAGGAGTTTGAACTCATTGTGACCAACGCAAGCGAGTACACGGAAAGATCGGTTGTAAGAAACCATCTTAATGCAAATACTCTTTTATCTTCTGTCGACCGAGTTTGGAAATTCTCCAAGTCTCCCCTCTATGAAGTTTTATCTGACCTATTTGTATGTTGTTCCGTAACCTCTTTGTTTTTTCCCCCATCCACCTGCCCTGAACTTGTTTGTTTGGCCAATGACTCGATTCTGACCTTGAGTCTGAAGGTCGCCCCCTTACTTTAAATAGTTTCTGTGCACACGTGCGGCCCACGTCCGCGGGCTTGCGCTTTGTGTTCTGGACTCTTGCCTTGGAGTTTGGCCGAATCATCTGCTGTATGAAAGTATCCTAAGTAACCGAAGGACACCGAAGTGTCGGTTATATACTCCGTCTTCAGTAATATTCTCGACTTTTAACAGCCCCTTACAAAAGTATTCTACTGGTAAATGTCCCTTGTTGTCTTTATATAGGACGTGGTCATATGGGCTAATTTAGCCTCACTTCACGTGCCCTCGAGAGAAGACTATCCGCACACATTCATGTCAACCTCGAGCCAACGAATCACCCTCAAACCCGTAAACTTCTTCAGTTACTCGCCCGACCATTTTTCCCACCGGCAAGTATTTACGGAATCTGTAAGTCCCCCAGTCGTCCTTGCCTACTCTTTGCTCTTTTAGACGGTCTCAAAAATACAGAGTCGTTCTCCTCAAAGTACAGTATTGTTTCTTGATTCCCCTGTAACATTCTCTTCAGGGGATTTCAGATACTGAAAGAACAGACAAATTCTCCTGTCTCTCGCAACAAGCTTTCCGTCGATACACCGCTCTTCGTTCGTGACTATGGAACCGGGTTCCCAGACCGGATTGATACAACTGTAGTAGCTCACAGAGGCAGTATGTTGTTTGATGTCGACATAGGATAGGAGCATGCTTGGTTTACCTCGTTAACTTAGTCATTCTCGACACCGGAAGAACTATTTAAAATAGATCTTGGAGATCAAGCGAAAATGCACTCTCCTCAGTATGGAGCGGAAAATGATGCAGCCGTTCCTTCCAAAAAACGCTGCTATTTGAGCTGACAACGGGAGCTTCTTTACGTTTTATTTTATTGCTTAAGCGGACGGTACCGAAACCCTAACATTAGACCACCACCCGCCACCGAGTGCGTCAAAACCCCTAAAATGGTACTCACACCGACATGCTACGCCATCGTTGCTACTTGTTGTCATATCAGTAGACGAAATTTATAGCTACTAGTTCGGTAGATATAGGTAGGCCTGCAGAACGACTTTGCAGGAAACCCAATCGCAAGTACAGTGAGTGACCGATCTCATGAAATGCTGGCCGAAATTCTGAGATAAGTTTTCGATTTGGAAGGATTAATTGGGTGAGGTTGTAAAACTGATTATCGTGTGGCATACTCATATAATTGGGGCGTCATTTGCGTTGAGTATTTTTTTTACTGTCATGTGCATGGTCGTTAATTTGCTACGATATGCTTCCACCTAATGTACGCAGATGTTCAATTGTGGAGTGAGTTTTTAGGGATGAAACGATTGCGAGATCACTTACGAAGGCCATTTAATTGTCGCAAACCCCGCCCTTTGCATAGAATGGAGTACTGACAAACAAAATGGAGACTGGAATGACAGTTTCTGACTTATTAGCTGTCGATGGCCAGGCCTGAATAACCTGGGATCCGAAGCCTAACACTTTTGGTCATTGGGGGTTAAGCCGACCAGCGCTCTGCCAGGAGCCAGCTGTCCTGTTGGTTGTGATCGAAAATATGAACTCTTGTGGGGGAGGGGCCTTCGCTGATCGCGTTACAGCGTATGCTCATCCTCTAATCTGGCCGACGAATGGCTTTAAGTGTACTTTTTTAAATGTATTCGAACGTATTGTGCACGCTGATATAACCACTTATCATCCACTAGTGGGCAAAGATAATGGACCTTTTGCGTTCATAAAGTGGCGGGATTGTCAGTGCCCTATCTTGATCATTGTTTGTGGTTTAAAGGCAAGTGGTGAACGGTAGGTGTCTCACTAATAATACTAGTTATTACCCATTCCATCTTCACGCCTCGTTATCGTGGAGAAATCGACAAGACAACATTCTAAAGACGAGTATGCATCCGTCGAGCAATTATTTACATTGCGTGACCGATCTCATGAAATGTTCGCCGAAATTCTGAAATGCGTTTTCGATTGGGAAGGATTACTCAGGTGGCGTTTTAATATTGATCAGCATACATGCATGATTCTATAGTATTTCGGACTCGGTAGGATGTCGGCTTTGGAATGCACTTCTTTTTGATCTCCTGCAGCAACCACACTCGGTAAAAAAGGACTACTTACGTAGCATGCATTTTTCACATTCATTTTCGATGATCATCTAAATTAAAATATATTTTATAGGAAACATGCCTAAAAGGATGCTTTCTTCTATTTGTTTGGTGGCAGATCACGTCGGCTTCACATGTTGTGCTTGAAGAGAGGGTATATTTAGGTTTTGGAAAAGTTTTTAACTGCGCGATTTGTCAGACCGCGCAGTGAACATTCATCGTACCTGTCTGTTTACCAATGCTCCTTATGAAATAGATAACATGGTCCACACTAACTGTAAAATTTCATGAACTATAGATGGTTTCTTTTAAGGGCATAGAGAAACAAATGATTTTCCTTACGCGGGAAGCATGCGCCTTGAAGACTGAAATTGCTGAACGTTAATGCAACGGTTGATGTAGCTCAAAATTATTCGGAAATTGGAAAACTTTTTCAAACCCTAAACATAGCCCGTATGTAAAAATGAAACGTAAAGCGGACATGATTTACCGCCAAAAAATAGAAAAAAGCACATTTTTATGCATGTTTCCTATAAAATATATTTTGACTTAGATGGCCAGTGAAAATCAATGCGAAAATGCATGCTACGTAAGTAGTCCTTTTTACCGAGTGTGGTTCCTTCAGGAGATCGAAAAGAAGTGCAGTCAAAAGCCGATATCTTATCGAGTCCGAAATATTACCATATTATGCCGCACGATAATCAATATTACAACCTCACCTAAGTAATGCTTCCAAATCGAAAACATATTTCAGAATTTCGGCCAACATTTCATGAGATCGGTCATTCACTGTATATGCCTTTACGGGAGCATGCTGGCTACTGAAGCAGTATCTTGCTAGCCGGCTGGGTAACTTATCCTCGGAAGGAAACTGCATAAGGGTTGCGCACTTCCGTACTGATTTTCTCTAGTCAAAATACCTCAATCTGTGTAGTTCAATTTGCGTACTTTGTGACTTTCATAACTTTAAATCTCAGGATGGTGGGTCTTATGTGGTTCGTGCGAGCGTCATGGGAGATATCTTGTTTGCAGATTTTAAAACATCAAAGTATTTTAAGTTCAGTTCGGCATAAAATGCGCCCGAACACTTTATTTGGCACATATTTTCTACAGGACACGACTAAGTATACACGGACGTCGGTGTCAACGAAAAAACTGTGCACTATCTGATTAGTAGAAGTAGCTAATGGAAGCCCAGTGGATATTGCCACGAAGTGACCTGAGATCATGTTTCTAATTGGTGAGCCCTGCAACCTTTCTTAAGCAATCCTGTTCATTTGAAGGCACATAAGCAGTTTCGGGTAGTGTTTCATCAGTTCTGAAGCATCTGAATGCAGCTGAGTCAGAATCCCAGAGTCAGGCGGTGTACTGGAAAATGCTTCAATGAGCACGGGAATACTTCTCACTCACCGAGCACGGCATGGTGTGTATCAAACAAATCGGTGTCCCTCCCCCGTCCATTTTTGGAACGGAGTTCCAAGGTAGATTCGCTGACCTCCGAACCGCTCCTTTTAAACGGCAAAAACCCTAGAGAGGGCATTAGCGCTTGTATGCGACCGCAACCTTCACCTAGGTGCGTCAAAATCGGTAAACTTACAGGTCATCTAATCAATTTCCCCCCCCCCGCCCCCCGAGCTCCTTTGGCCCTAA
>CACRXP010000834.1:223422-241781 GCA_902702965.1 Spirometra erinaceieuropaei
CGCCCGCCACTGCACGCAATCATTGAGTGCGCAACAGTACCCCGAGTAGGGAGTGTACCGCGGGTCGATAGCGGCCAAGAAGTCGGAAGAAAGTCATTTTGGAAACCTTTTCAGAAGCCTGATCGCGCAAGCAGTACATTTGATGTGTGCTTTTATTTACGGTGTACTTGTATCCACCTCTTTTCTTCCAGTTTTCAGCCTGGCTCAGGGGATACTTGATGGAGACAACGATGACGCAAGCAAATGCATAGCAGGCGTTCAATGACATCTAGGCTGGCCCAACCTGTGAATCAGCCAGTCCCCCAACCTACCCAGACATTACATGAACATTAAATCTACTGATATAGTGCGTCGGAGCCATCCTAGTGGAAACTGTCAAGAGCACTCATTATAATAGCTATTATCATCATTATTTGAAAAAATACAAAAACGACTCTCACATTTTCACAGTGTCAGCCTGCACAAGTCGGCAAGCCAAAAAATTAGCAACTAAAACAAGGGCTCTCTGTGAAATGTCTAAATGTTTTAAGAAAAGGCATAATTCCACCCGCAGTCCATGCAGAAGTTAAGTGGCGGGTTAGATGGCAGTTGGTAGCCCTCCCGGTACCGAAAACTCCCAGCTACCTGACTTACGGGACCGATGGTAATAGGAGCTATACGGGTGGGGCAAATGAGTGGAGGCTTAAATGGCGCTTGTAGGGAATGCCTGGAATTGACGATCCTGATAAAATGGAAACCTAATTTAAATAAGGTGAAAAATGCGAGGAAGGTGAACACTTCGGGTCTGACTGACGTATGAGACGCCTTGCTGATGTAGTCTGAACCCAAGAGGTAGTAAGTGCGCGATGTGGTAGGTTAAGTGCGCCCAGGTCAAACCCAGCAATGTTGAAGCGCCGGGGGGAGGGTGCCGTAGTGCCTTAAACTGGAAGTGCAGGAAAGGATCGCTAACTGGCCATGGCGGTGTTTACAAGGCGTCACAGTTTTCAGCCAAACCCCTGCGACCAAATAAAACCGGGCTGTACGTAAAGGCGGGGGATGGAGGGCAGCACTCTGTCAATACGACTGATGCAGTGGATGGAGTATCGGTAGACACCCTAACTGAGCGTCGGTTGTCCTTACGTACACGATCGCACCGGACTCTACTGGAGGTCTGGAGTAAAAAGACCCAAGGATGCAGGCAAACCGACGAAACGGATACCCGCGCCAAGCAGCCTAGGATAGTAACTATGCAATTAATCTGATGCAGGTAATACTGTGCGCACATGCAACTAGAAGCATGATGAATCATAATCCATTTAGGATAAATCTTTCGCCTTTTACTAAAGATTTCCGTGTGGAGGTGCAATACAATGAGTCTATATAGACAGTCTTGCAGCGCCTCGTTCTCGGGGCGGTTAAAGTGAAGAAGAAAGTCATCCTGACAAGGCCTCTGTGCGTGCACCCCCAGACCTAATGAGAGCGTTATCACAGATACCGAAATCGAGCCAGTAGGTATAATTGTAGAATCAGTGGGCAGGGCTACCAACTACAATCCTGCCAAGTGGCGTTTTTTCGCGGGTGTCACTGTGGACTAGTTGGAAATATTGGAAAGTTTATACTATCAGACCCGAAGCTCAGTTCATCATATTCCGGCTCAGTACAGTGCGGACCATAGCAATTTCCATCCAATAGAAGCGAAGAGCCGAGTCCCAGGAAGTAGTCTTGAAGAAGGAGACACGATCGCCGGGACAAGAGCTTTATTAGCCTGACGTTTCGGATTCCTACTCGAATCCATCATCAGAGACAAAAGAGCAGAAACGGGTGGTTATTGCACAAGGGGCTGCGGTATTTATAGGATGCAGTAGCCATGCTACCGCATACCTATGAACGTTCACGGCTACCCCCATTCATCCGGGATTGTCACACTTGGTGTGATCATTGTACTGCAATAGGGAAATCTTTTTTCAGCCTCTCACTGTTTCTCCCCTTTGTTTCCCCCCCCCCTTTGTCTCAGGCGAAATCTGCCAACCAGTAATGAAAGGCAGTATTCGCTGGGAATGAAGAGAAACCGATCTGGTCCCTCACTGCAGTCGTTGCCCGATTAGGATGCTAGCCCTAAGTACGCAGGCCCTCAGGCCGTGTAGTGGTGGAGGTGACGCTAAAAGCCGACCATAGGGGTCGCCGCATATCCGCCAATGCATGCGAAGTCAGCCTATTAGCTGCCGTAGGAAGTCTTTAACGCAGAACCCGACCGTAAACGCAAACGGAAAGCAACTTAAGAAGACCACAAAGGAAGCCAGCGGCCTGGTTTGACGCCTATACCGGTAAAACTGAAAGGCAAGTGTATCCCCAATCTTGGGGAGCCACCAGCGGTGGGGGAGGGTGACGTAGTGTGCGAGGCAGCAGACGAAGAATGATATCAAGGGGACCAGCACAAATACTAAACCGCAGTCGTAAGTATAAAGAGAAGGTCTACTGACCGTGCAGGCCTGCACCGATCCAGGGCGCCCAACGCCTACGCGCCTAGCCAACCCAAACGTAAACCACGCAAAATACGGTGTGGGAGGTCGCGGTAGAAGCTGAAAACCGCGTCTGCAATAGAGGCCACTTCTTTTTTTGCTGGAACGACCACAACCGTGATAGATTCCGACGACAGCTAGCTAAAGCAAGTAGTCAAAGCTGGAGAACCCAGCTGTAGTACTGTGGCAAACCGGCTAAACGGCTGGATGAGCGGAAATGGAAACATGAGCAAGGACATGAAGGACCTTGCAGCGTAACTGCCCCTCCGTCGTCCAAGTGTAAGCTGTAAGTATATGCGGGGTGTATGGCAGTGGTAAGACAACAACAGACAAGGTTCGCGATAGCCAGGTCGAATGCGTTACACCCCCGATTGACAGATACGAGTGAACTGTGTAACTTAATTTAAACATGCCTACGGATAGGAAGCAAGCACGTCATCAATGTTGATTCATAATCCCAGGCTGCGAACTGCGATCTCATCAAACAGTTAAATGCATACTAGACACTCATATGCTGAGAAACCCCCATGCATATAATCAAGTTTGTGCTAGTGACGGCAGTTTGTGCCTGGTTTACACATATAGTTTTGCCGATACGAGCGAAGATGCGAGTTCCAGGAACTAGTTGATCAGATGAAGAAACGATCGCTGGAGCAAGGGCTTTATTGGCCTGACGTTTCGGACACTCACTTGAGCCCATCATCAGAGACAGTAGCAGAAAATGATTACTCGTGCACCGGAAGTTGCAGTATTTTTAGAATGCATTCGCTATGCCACCGCATACCTATAGCTATTAACCGCGCTCCCCTTCATGAAGGATCGTTGACCGCTGGTGCGCTAACTGCTTGATGGCTGGCATACAAGTTGTTAATTGCTGAAATGTCATCACCCGTGTTGGATGCTGGCGTGATGATTGATCGGCCATCTGGCTGTTAAATTAATTGCTGTAAGATTAATTTTATTGATATTTTCGGATATGAATAGGAGGCTCAGGGGCGAGAACCTCATTTCCTTAGAAAAATGACTTAAAGGGTCTTTTCAAACCCTCGTCGAACTAAATTCCGTTTCCCGTACACATTTTTCGGCCGCAACTCAAATACAGTCCACAAGCGATGCCCTCGTACCTCCTTTGTCGCAGTAAAAGCATATAAAATTTACCGCGCAAGCGAACAAATGTACCGCGCCAACAAAAAATACCTCGTTATAAGGGAAAGTTTGCTTCGGACGGAAGTGGGGAGAGTAGGGATATGGAAGGAGACGCAGGAGGAAAAAAATGCCAAAACAGACCAGGAGTCGCGGGATCAGACCACACATGCCACGAAAGAAACCGGTAGTGCCCGAGACCTAGTCAGTTGTCGTACCTCTGGACGCCGTTTGGGATTGGTTTATGGGTCTCTAGAAAAGGTAAGACCAAGTCGAACCGCATAGAATGAAATATAGAAGAGGTAAGATCCACAACGAATGTTCATTACAAAAACGTTATGCACGTCCCTTCGTTTCAGAACCTATTAACGTAGAGCATTTGGAAACTCCCAACTTCCCCACCCTTGCCCGGGTAAGGCTGCATGCAGAACACATCGCAAATTACACAATAATACATGGGACAAACCACTACAGAGAATCTGTATTTTTAACTCAGTTACTTTAACTCAAACTATTTAGGGATAAAAACTTCTGCCCTTGAGCAGCCTTTTTTTATCTGAAAAAACAATAAAATCGATTTTTACAACAGTGGTCCTGGAAAGTGCAAAGCCATCGACATCTGTGCACCAAGAGCAACTGTGCCCCACACACAAACTCTTAATATTCGTGAACGTTCATATAAGGCGCCAAGGACAAATGTGCACTCTGGAGCAAGGGGAGGGTTGCCAAATTATGGCAGAGTAAAAAAATCACTGCATCTTCGTCAGCAGAAATCGAAAATTGCCTCAATTCCATGTGTAAGGGGAGAGAGGCGGGGAAATGAGAAACCCGGCAATCATGGTCTGCATATTTTTGGTTGCACCCTCTCTCTCTGTCTCTTTGTCCAGGTATCTCTGCCTTTGACTGGTCCGGATCAGCAGCGTTCTATTTTTTGTGTCGTCTTGGTGCGACTTTTGACTATTCCGCGCTCTAACGAAGGGTTTTCGTTGAGATATAAATTTTAAATTATAATTTGATGGCAATTTATATCGTCTGCGTGCTCTCTGTTTTCTCGTACTATTTTAGGTTGCGAACTCAAACCACTTCGTTTCATTTTGTTGCCTAACTTTAACCCACTTTCTCTGTGTAAGCTAAATTTTCCCTAGCAAGGCCCTGAAATTATACCCTTCAAGCTCCTTTATTGATTACTTTTCGGCGTTCGTGAACCCGAAGATTCGAAATTACGATCGAAAAACAGACATATTGAACATTTATAAATCTACGCAGAGCATGTTATCAAAACTCGACGAGCTGGGAATTAAACTTTTTGATCTATCTCTAAGCGTCATCTCACTGACAGAAACCTGACTAGCCCCTCACGTGGACAGCCGTGAGTTAACTATGCCCAAATACTATCTGTTTAGAAGAGAAAGGCCAGGAAGTCAGGGAGGATGATTAATCACGTACGTAAAACATGGGCTTATAGTTCCAAACAAGACAGATAAATTCGTGTGCACTTCGGGGTCCACCAAGCCTCGGAGTCCTGACAGTCTAGCGACCGCCGATGAATTATCGCACCGCTGATGCCCATCTGCTAGTGGACCTAGGAAAATTCGTTATTCGCCCAGACTTCTAACTTATGGGAGACTTCAGTGCAGCAGTTATTGAGTGGGTTTTAGTTTACGCACCCAGCCCAGGCCAAGCTTTTGACCGAAAATTACAGGACATGACGGCTAAGTAACTCCTCCCAGCACTCCTTGTTTCTGACAATGACGCGTTGAGGGCGACAGTATAACCGTCACGATCTGGCACTAACAAAGTCCCTAGACAGCAGTGGCGAGGTGCAATTAGGTCAAAACGACTAATTCGTGCCGTTTTGGCATTATTCCATCTATTCTGTAGCCGAAGAAACCACGAGAGTTAAAAGAAATGTCTGGTGCGGCGAACTGGTCAAATGAAATCTAAAACGAACAGCATAAACTGGGACCCGTTTATTCGGTAACGTAATTGAGGACTAGATCGGTGATTTATTACGCATTCTTCTCAGAAACCCCTGACTGATTTCCCTAAAGCTTTAAAAAAGAAGTGAGTAAAAAAGAACCTTGTGGAGGAAATTTCTCTCAGATAGAAACTCTGTGTCGATAAATGCATAGATGGCACTGAGGATTAATCCCCAGGACACGGCAGGTTTTCGAGAAAGACCTACTGTGCCCAGCCCTTGAGAATCCGAAACTATTCTATGGTTTCATAAGAAGGAGCAAACAAAACGGAAACTCGAAACCCCTACTAAACGCTAGTAAAGACTTAAAGGTTAGTAAGGATTGAGCAAAGACGGAGCGAATTTTGTAATTTTTAGTCTGTATTTACGAGGGAAGGCAAATTTATCCCTCCCGATTGCGACTCGGTGGAAGGCCCTACTATTGAGACTGTTTTTTGGCTTAAACATCTATGGAGCTGAAATTACTGTTTGTTAAGAACTGCTGACGCTGAATTAGTCAAAATCAACTGGGCCGGACAACATACCGTCCAAATTACTGAAGGAGCTCGCTGATTAATTATCCAGACGGCTGTCTACGCCTCTCAAGGCCTCTTTCGAAGCAGGCGATAAACCCACCGACTGGAAATTTGCACATGTTATACAACTGCATAAGGGAGATAGCAAGGCTTCAGAGAACAGCTGCAGAACAGCCAGCCTCACCTCAGTCTGCTTCGAAATTATGAAAAAAAATAAAAAACCGAGAACTAATAGGCTTCGTAGTGCAGCGCAACCTGCTATGCTAAACTCAATATTGACTTCATGAAGGCACACTACGCGTAAAAGAACCCGCTATACTGTTTAGAACGCTGGAATCGGGCACTTGATGGAGCGAATGCAGTGAATGCAGTCTATATCTACTTTAGGCAGGCATTTGATACTGTACCACATCGGCGATTCCTGTACAAACTCAGCCAAACGGGCATCATGAGTAACTTCCTAAGGTGGATTCAAGGCACCTTTATAGGCCACACTTAAAATGTCCATTTCGGTTACAGACATTTACGAAGGCGGCGGGTGAAAGCGGTGTTCCTAAAGGCTATGCTCCTGCTTCTACCATGCTCATTATATATGTAAAAAACTGTGTCAGTGATATGGATTGTGATGCCACTATTGTGCCCTCCAAACGGGCCACGTGTTAGATGCGCTGGACCAACACGCGGGCCACATCGGACTCTGGCAGGCGTTATCTGTGCGCAATAACAAATGCCAACATTTGCGGGGTGCGCTGGCGGACCCTGTTGTCGGCATTCGTCGCACAACCGGACCACTGTCACCACCCCATTGTTTTGTGGCCAAAATCCTGGCCATTTGTGTGTGGATCAGGGGGTGCGGAGTGGAGCGCCAAGGCGAGGATCCGTCCGAGCCATCCACCTGCGGCCTCCCTCGTCTCCGGTCTTCTTGACTTGGTCTTGATACCAGGCTCAGGCGGGGGAGGAGGAGAGAGTGTAGGTAGATGCTACGCAAGTCTACTGGCACTATAAACCCCTGCGTAAGTCACCGTCCCTGCTCCCATACTGAAGTCTGTAGGGCACACGGTGGACATCATCGAAATCGATGGTCGAACTGTCGATGCCACTATGTTCGCTTTACGTTAAGCCTTGGGACGTCGTTTTAACTGAATTTGGCGAGGAGGGTTTTAAGGCAAGTCCGAACAGGCTCAAGAAATCATTCCGGAACTGCCTTTTGCCGTCTAACGTACTAAGTGCAACATTCTACGAGTAGGTGAAGCCCGATCTCCGAGCCACGGGGTTCACCGCCTAATTAGCACACCATTGTATGAGTTAGACAACCGTAAGAGCGTGCGTGTGTAGGTCACTGTTTCACTTAAACAGTCGCTGCACTGCTCAAAGGAAGTCAAGTCTGTGATGTCAGCTCTGTACATTGCTAAGCGGGCTTTCTCTACGTTCGATTAAGACTGTTTCGTGAACGTCTTTTGAAAGCTTGCACAGCCACAATTTGAGTTCGCTATTCAAGCGTGGAAACCCTGGACCGCTAAAGACCTCAGCCTCCTCGACAATATTCAAAGGTGAGCAACCAATTTCACTAACGGACAGGGCTCATTAACTTACGAAAAACGATTTCCTAATCTCTACCTCTTTCTTCTGAGTTAAAGACAGCTAAGAGGCGAACTGATGCAAACAACCCTTAGCAAGCGCAGTCGGGACTGCTGTCTTTACCCTGGAGACTTCTTTGAATTATCAACAAACTGAAGTTCTTTTTCAACAGAGTGAATGAAGCTTGCAATCCTCGGCCTGCAGATTTGGCCATGTTCACATATATCGAGGATTCAGAGCGGAAGCTGAGTCAGTACGCCATTGCGCATCATCATGATATCCGAATAATATCGTCCTAACGTCCGTGTTGTCAATGTTTAGTAACGTTTGTTCTTTTTTTATCCGATTTTCCCAGGCTGATTGTAAGCAGATGCAGACATTCGATTTAAAGCTTACAGATAATTGAATTCGTACTACTTTTTCTATAGCACAAGTATCTATGTGCTGAACATTGTACTACTCACTTAGTAGTGTCAGTGTTTCTAACACTTAGAATAACTTGTTTATCTGTACAGTTTCGATAATCTTTCTGCAGCCGCTTGATGTTTTCGTTTACAACTTTATGATAATCTTTCCTTCCTTGCACCAAATACTGAATCCAAAAGCGCAAAACCAACAGTTCTCTCGAATAATCTGATGTGAACCGCTCGGATGTGATCATTTTCTTTTAAACACCATATTTGGTTCGCGATCTTACGAAGTTTTTCATTTACGTATAGAGCGTGGGCGGTTTTCCGCCCTTGCCGTAAGTACCAAAAGCTCTTCTTCATCCTATCACAGACACCATCGTTAGTTAAGAATCCTAATTGAAACGATTTAGGCCTTCGCAGCATGCTGCTAACTTCCTAGTTCTCTTTTTTCTGGTACCTGAGTTGACCTCATAAACCGTCAAACTGATGGCTTCCTCTTGTCTGACAACGGAGAACTATATCAATTCGCTCCCATGTTATTCATCTGCTAACTGAAAAAATTATACGAATTCTGCATCAATGCTCCTGGAAGTTAATTTTTGATAATTTAGTTTAAACGTTGTTTACCCATGAGAACTGATCATATAGAAGGGCTTATGCATAAGCCCTTCTATACCCCGAATTGTTTCTATTGACTGTGTTATCTGTTTCCTGTGGCCCCCGTGATTGCCTTTCGTAGAGATTACTACGGCTGTTCTTGATTGCCTATGGTGTTGCATCAATCCTCTATACATAAGGCAAAATTCCCAAGCGAGCAACCAACAAAATACTAACCAAATATTGTAATTGTTCGTTCGAGATCCGCTATGCCTCATTCGCTATAGGTAGCCACTTGTGGGCCGTCTCCTAATCGCCTAGTTTGGTGTCTGAGGTCTACCCACTCCATTTAGAAAAAGGACCAGGGACGTTTTTTAAGTTCCTTTTGTGCCTACATTCGTGTGCCAATTACTTCCCGCTTTTTCCCCGTCCACTGCTACATTTTTGTTTGTGTTGCCGTACTTCAGGTCTTTCTTGAGTTCTTTTGTGAATAAAATCACTCTTAATTGTACTGCCTAAGCTACAAAGTAGGACATACTGTTCAGTGAGACCTTCGCGTACTCCATTTCGTAGTACCTGAGGCCCTGAATTTCTTTTTGTGTGAATTTATTTATGTCACCTATCACTGCTGACGGTGGCTGTCAATATGCGCTTCTTTGCATTTGCATGATATAATATTGATGCAGTTATTTTGGCAACACATTCTACTTATTTCCCGTCCCACAGCTCTGTGGGCCGTTCACCGACCAACCCAAGTGTTGACGACCGACGAAGTTATTTTTACATGCCGATCTATTGTTCCGCTTGACGCTTGTGTTGTGTTAGAGGTTAGGAGTGAAAAACATCGGATTCTTGTTTCTTCAACACAAGTCCGGGTCCTGAGACTCCTGAATAATATAGAAGATATTCGCTAGCTCAAAACGTGAGCTGATGATCAGAATTCTTAGCGGGTACCTAGAAGCGGAACAAAGTGCAACTTCTTGAGCCGTCAAAAACGAGGGCATGGCAGGCTAGTGGATATGAAGGGAAAGTCAGTGTTTGAACGATAGGATGCACGAAACAGGCTGCACGCCAGAATTCAAATACATTTAAGTAACTAACAAAGATTTTGGCAAAGACGAGCTAATATAACTGGGAGGCCAAGGGGGACGAAACCAGCCAAGGCATAAATGCAGAACGTGCCATAAGCATCGAATACGGTAGAATGTTTGGACGGTGTGTCTTTATGATTGAGAGTGATTAGCTATTGGTGTACGCCTAGCTGTCTGCGAATCCGAATACGGTGTGCTATTGCCTGCAGACTTCTGAAGACTTAAAGAACATTAGTCCTAGTCGACGACTTCCTCGTTCATTTACCTGTTTCACCTTACATATGGAATCGAGACGATTCTTAAATTATGTTGACGTTGGCGCAGTGAGTAGTTCCTCCACTGGCCAATTCTGTGAGTCAAACATGAGTAATGCGTACGTCGCCCGCCATGCTTGTAAGTACACACGCTATATGGTGTTTACCGTCACATAAGCCTGTTTTAATGTAAAGTTATGGTCACCTTTATCTCGAATGTCCTGTTTTACTTAAGTCCAACCTTCCAACCATTGAGCCACGGTCTCGTTGCCCTGTCAGTTGCAATTAGGTGTATTAGCTACGCTTGATGATGGCCAACGATCGTTTTACGGGGTGCATACGCCCCGTGGTGCTTAGACGCTCGATATAAAGCCCTGTAGGCAGTTGCAACATGACTAATAATATATGTAGATGGAGACTACTGACCAGGAAAAAGGAGACTGGGATGGCCATTTCTGCCCTATTGTCTGTTACAGCCAGCCTTATCCATCCCCATCCTGAGGCGAGATTTTGCGCTCTTTCGGTTACTAGTCCAACGGGCTCGTGCGGTTGGTTGCTGTCGGATATACCAACTGTAATGCAGGGACGCTCACCAATAGGACGAGCCGTGGTTCAGTGATTAGTGTTGGATTTCAAGCCAACAAAACGCATGTCCAGATCTCAAGAATTGCGGAAAATCGCAAAAACATGAATTCGTCTGCATTGTTTTTCGCGTACAATAACAATTTTGGCCAGTTGACTATCTGACTTCACTATTAACCACAGAGCATCAATAAACGTCTCGAAAGATTGCTATAAAGTTACAAAATTAGGTGACTGTCAGTTGTCGACAGCTTTAACAGGATTCAAGAACCTTCCGAGCTGCATCCACGTTCCCGGAATGGTTCAATCGGGTCTACCAGAATTTCGTGTAGGCGACGGCAATAAAGGCGTTTCTATCGCCCCTTAATGCTTATTGTGCTATAGGTATCCCTTATAGCCTTATTTCCATTTTTTGACCAATACCTGGTTCTCCGGTCCGACCTTTACTCTCCATCTTAGCCCATTTGCCCTGTGGAGTCGGAACGTCTGTACACTGATAGACTGCTAGGAGTGTCACCTTTTTCGACACATTGCTATTGCCTAAGTATTCTTTGGTTATTTTTATCGAGGAGAATGCGTCACAGGACGCTTAGACGGTCGGAAGAAAACTTGCGACTTGCTGATCATCAGAATTAAAAGGACGTGCTAGACACCGTTGCCCGTGCTTTGACTGAACCGTTAACGACAAGCTCCCATTAAGCGGGACAGACAGCTGCTATTTAAGCAGCAGATGCAAATTATTTTATTTTTTAATCGCCAAACATACGGTTTCTGTGATAGTGGGTCAGCCGACAATTCTGGGAAAGTTGGAATAGCTAATTTCGAAGTTAATGGCTTACATGCGCAAATGATATTTATCTGACCATTGATTCTACATTTTTCCGCGGTGGTTGTTGTAGCTAGGATCGTTACAAGCCCACGAAGGGGAGAACACGAACAGGGCAGAATGCAAGAATCAGAATTAAGAATGCCCTATAATAGGACTTTATTCATCTTACGACTGACGTAGTGGAACTACATCGAGAAATAGAACAGTAGTAGATAAGATAGGATTTCTCCAGGGCATAAGTTAGGAGGACAACGGTTTTAGCCATATTTAAGAGCATCCACCATCCTCCAATGTTGCTGGTTGTGGCAGTGACTGACGATGGGACCACTGCGGCTCCAGACAGCTGAATTACCGATACGTTAACTCCGTTAATGCTAACCGCAGGCGGTCATACAGCACCTGGCTTATCGCTTTAAATTTAGTCGATCTCACTGAACCTTCCCCTTGTTGAATTATTGACGTTTTATTACTTGACTCTGTCAATAGCCGTAGTGCTGGGAATCGAAGTAAAAGTTATGAGCATTTGCACGTATTCTCGCTAGATTTTGGTGATGAAAATTGTGATACAGGTCACGTAGGGGTAGCTTTAACCGGCCTATCAGGATTACAGGATGGAATACGCTACAATCCAAAGTTATTGCCCGTGGTTGCATTTCGAACGATCTGTGACCGATAAGTTTTACCGAAAAGGGCAATTGCGACTGCTATTTCCATTCATCACTTACATGCCAGCTGAGGCCCAACCGCAAAGGCTAGACTCCGGGCTCGCTTGATCATCAAACAGCTGGGTCAAGCTCCAGGCCAGTTTTGGAGTCTGACTGGTTGATGACGACACGGAAACAGATATTGCCCTTGCCTTTTCCAGCCCCCCCCCCCATTATTTTATTCATTATTTAGAACTTTCCATCGCAGATGCGCTCTGTAAGGTTTTTTGTTGCCGCGCGTTAAAGGTGCGACATTCTGTGGACGATGTATATGCCATTCCCGGACATAGAATCATTTCTTCTTGAGTTACAATCTTTCGTAGCTTTTACGATATAGGGTTAAAATGTTTCTTGTAGCTTCCGACTGCAAGCTCTTCCCTGTTTTTGATTTCCTTAGATCCTTTCTTTCACCGCGTTCCCTGGCTACCGGATTTCATCATAATGGATTCTTCCAGCACGCTTGATGAGAAACCGAAAATCTTTTTAATGGGCCTGCGGAGGTTAGTCGCATTCAGTCCGCCTCCTTTCTCCCCTCGTGTCTTTCTTGTAACTGATACCTCCTTCTGGTCTCTTACAGGAGCGGCAAGTCTTCCATCCAAAAGGTTGTTTTCCACAAAATGGCCCCCACAGAAACCCTCTACTTGGAAAGCACAAATAAGATCGAGAAGAATGGTGAGTGTTTCACACCAGGGCCTGACCTCCGACCTTTTCAGATGTGTCCGACTGCTCCTTCATCAAGTTTCAGATCTGGGATTTTCCCGGTCACATTGACTTTTGTGATAATATGTTCCAATCGGACGTCATTTTCACCGCCTCCTGTGCTCTCATCTTCGTTATTGATGCTCAGGTTAGACTCCCGCCTTTTTTATTGCCGTATTGTTCTTCGTCCTGCGCGCGCACCCACAACACGCTTGTTACAACATCTGCAGAGTTAGGCCGTTTTTACACAACACACTGGGTCCACAGAGGTCAGACTTTTGAGCGCCAGGCTCACGGCTGTTTTTCCGACTGTGAGTATTACTCATACAGTGGCCATCAGTCGTGCGCCAGTGACGCTGGACCTCCGTTGACGCCTTGAGACAAACCGCCAAGATTTAGCGTCTTTTGGGATCTCGCTCCCAGACCGAGAAAGAGGTTTGGGTTTGAGGTCAGGTAGTCTTCGTGGCAGAAGTTTTCTCACTTAAAACGCTGGCTAACATTTTGTCGACTTGGTTTTAGGACGAGTTAGCAACATGCCACTTTGCATAACCACGAGAAGTCAGTTAACAGGAAATATGTCTGGCAAAGTCAAAGTAGTAGCGATTTTCGGCCTACTTATCTTTGCCATGCCACCACACCCAAATCTGGAAGACCCAGGTCTTGGGGTTTTGTTACAGAGTCCTAGAATTCAGAAGATGAAGATGCGATCACTGGGACAAGAAGTTTATTGGCCTGACGTTTCGGGTTCTCACTCGAGCCCATCATCAGAGACATTCGCAGATAGAGGTAAAGGTGGCACCAGGAATGCTGGTGCCACCTTTACCTCTATCTGCGAATGTCTCTGATGATGGGCTCGAGTGAGAACCCGAAACGTCAGGCCAATAAACTTCTTGTCCCAGTGATCGCATCTTCATCTTCTGAACTGCTACCTGGGACTCGCCTGTTCGCTTCTATCAGCAGTCCTAGAATTGCCTTTTATCCGACACAACACACGTGAAATCCACTGGTTCCACCACTGAGTGCACTTGCTGAACTGAGTTCGATCGTGCCTCTAGCAACTTAGCCGTCATTTTAAACGAGCCAAGTTGCATGCTTTTGACCTTGTCTCGATCGCCCATCGAGCTGGGTCCTGGGTCTCTGCACCGCACGCGCTTCTCTTACATTGCTGAGCGCCGTTTTTCCAGGGCGGATTTTTGCTCGCGTTTCGTGTGTTTCAACGATTATCAATCGCCCATGCGTTTTCGTCAACAGGATGACTACCTTGAGGCACTCGCCCGGCTCAATTCAACCATCGAGTTTGCCTATCGGCAAAATCCGAACATCAGGTTTGAGGTCTTTATTCATAAAGTGGACTGTCTCATGGATGACCAAAAGATTGAAGTGCAACGGGATATAACCCAGCGCGTCACCAGTGTTCTTGACGATCTCATCTACGCCCACAGTGAACATCACTCGGGCAACGGGCCGGCGGTCAGCATCGGGTTTGTTTTTCCCTAACATATTTCATGTTCCAGTAGCCGCATTTGTTTGATTGTTGGCCTTACCTTTTTCGAACCTTGGCGTAGGCGTTGTTAGTTACTTGGAGACACACTTGCGCAATAAACCCCAGCCCTCAATCTCATCTTGGCCGTGGTTAGGACTAACTGAAGAGGGTATGGATGGCCTGGGACAGCTTTGCCTCCGTTTGTCTACCTCCTTCAGCTTACCTCTGTTATCTCCTGTCTGGCCCTTTTCCAACCTGTTAAGTGGTCTCCGTCCGTGATCCATACCCTGAGGAACCAGGGCGACGCCGGAACATGATTTTCGTCTAGACGCCAATAATTCCTGTTTCGTTGGTACCGCCGACCCATAGGATCGGGCTTCTTCTGTGGACTGTTTGGTATTGTCGACTACGACAGGCGAGCTGTCACCATAACCTCCGCTGTCCATTTGATCCTCTTGCGATCTAGCCAGTAGTCATCTGTTCGCCATCCTTGCTTCAAAGGGACGGAATCACTTTGGTCCTCTCAGTTCGCCCGGTCTACTCCGACGGAGGCCAACTGATGGGACCTCGATTTTAGGATACTGTTGACCAGTTTGTATGAGCTGCACCGTGGCACCGTGTGCTAGGTGTATGTACGCATCGCCCGCAAGAGCTGAACACCCGCAAGTTTAACCCTGTACTCTGGGCAGCAAAGATCATGACAGTTACCACTACCGGTACGGCGGCGCTGGTACCTAAGAGAGGATGAGGTCAATTCTGGCGACTGCGGCACTCAGCGCATATTCCGTACTGTGGACAATTAAACGCGCTCGAATCTGTCACGGTGCACAAAAAAACAGTGACCCTGGAGTCGACCAGCTGGCAAGATAACTCAGCCCTCCTCTAAGGACGGCCAAAATGGCTTCTTAATTTGAACGCGAGCAGCGCCCCTCGCCCCCGCTCTTGTTCTGGTGAAAACCTCATCCTTTGCGCGCAGACTAGACGCGTGTAGCACGCCTAAACGGCGACCGTGTCTGATCTCGTCTTCGGTCTTGGCATCTGGCCCGGAAAGGCGGAAGAGTCCGGCGGATTAAGCGCAAGTCTAATATCATCCAAAACCGACTTAAGCTACCATAACTTGTCATTTTTAAGCGTTTTCTTATGGTGGCCAGAGTTATGATTTGCTCAAAATAAGTCAGAAACAGCATTGTTCCCATCATGCATTCAACTTCTCGTTTTATTTTTTGCCCGTTCTATTTTTCCGTTCATCGTGAGTCCCTATGGTGGATAATGGCGCTAGATGGTGTACCGGCAAAATAATCGCCACGATCAAGACCTATCATCGCTCCACCACTGCGCAAGTCCTGATTTTCAACAATCCTTCCCAACCGTTCGGTATTCGGTCTGGCGTTCGACAGGGTTGTATACTGTCGCCCATTATGTTCAACTATGCTATTGACTGGATCCTCGGGAGGGACCTACACGAGGGTGACGGCGTTGAGTTTGCACCCGGACACCTACTGACTGATCTCGACTATACCGATTATATTGCCTTACTTGCTTATGGCGTCTTATGGAGTCTATGGTGTTACGGGTGAATGAGGTTGCTAACTCGGTCGGTTTATCCATAAACGCTGGGAAGACCAAAGTGTTTTCAAGCTGCATCCTTGACCAGGCGAAGGCACCTCGGGATTGATGGCTGTCAACTTTAAGTAGATAGTTTTGAATACCTCGGGGCAAGGCCTAATGGGCGGTGTAAGGATGGCATTGTCCCCCGAATTGATGCTGCCCGCTGGGTTTTCTCAAGCCTTCGGAAATGCCTATGCATCCGACGTGACGTCTCCATCGCCAAAGATTCGCGTGTACCGTGCATCTGTCCGGTCTGTCCTCCTTTACGGTTGTGAATGCTGGGCTTTTCGCGTGTAGGACGAGCGAAAACTGGAGGTGCTTGAGGACCATCCCTCGAGTGAAGTTCACCGACTTCGTCTGAAATAAGACAGGCCGCGCTCGCTGCGACAAAATCGCAAGGATAACTCAGGCCATCCAAGGAAGACGACTGGGGTGGTTCGGGCATGTTCTTCGTCGTCCGTCTCAAAAGCTCAGTGTTACTGCCCTCGATCCGGCACCATTGCCCTATTGGAGGCGTCGAAGAGGGGGCAGTTCAAAACCTGGCTCGACACAGTTCATCAAGACATGGAGGTGGTTCTTGGACCTTCGGTATTCGGTCTCCGTCTTTAGCGAAGGGAATGCGTTGAGCTGTCCAGATCTGCAGACGCGGATCGTCACGCGTGGAGAGGTACAGTTCGTGTAACATCATCGAGGTCGGTTAGATCAGGCATGATCGCAACTGTATCAAGCACAAGTAAGCAAGTACTTATTAACTTTCGGTACATTTTGGACCCAATGCACCAAACCTACGAGCTTTAGGTTCGATTTCTAGGTGCAACTGGGGTTTGTTTAATTGAGACCGACTACTGCATTTCTCCCCTTTTATGGTGCAAGCAGTAATCTGCAATTGTATCACTGTTGTTTACTAGATTTCACTTGACAACAATCTACGATCATTCCATCTTCGAGGCATTTAGCAAAGTGGTGCAGAAGCTTATCCCCTACTTGGACGCCTTCGAGGACCTCCTCAACATCTTCATCACGGTAAGGCCTGTGTTCTCGCGTCGTCCCGGCACATTGTTGTTCACGGATAGCTGTTTCCATTTCAGCTTAGCTCTACTCCCAAGCCTGTTTTCGCTGGTGTTAGACAACCCAACTTCGAGTAATTATATCACCTTTCCCCCGACTCCATATACTAATGCATAAGTCCGAATATTGACAGGTTCCTCCTCCTTCAAACCGAACAGCCCAAGAACATTAGTCGGCAGCTAATTTCTCACATTCCGAACTATGTGTGTTACAGCGCTTGTAGTGGTCGTTGACCGGCTCGGACAGCTGCCGGGGTGTGGGAGTGGGAAGGGAGAGTGAGGTCGACGACTCAGCGCACTTTCTCCTCACTATAAACAATCTGACGCGCTTGAAGCTATCACGGTGCGCTAAAAGCCGTGGCTTGGAAGTTTGCCAACTGACGGGGTAACTTGGACCTCCTCCTTGACTGGAGGCGGTCTGAGAGTCAGGCTGCAATGGCTCCTTTTTAATGTGGTCTTTATGGCACTCCCATCACAGTGTGGGATCCGAGCCAGGCGTTGGCGGCACGCCCAGGTGCGGCTTCGGCCGTGCCAGCCTCCAAATCTCTCTTGTGTTGGTTGAAATCTTGGTTATTTGTTGTGTGGACCAGGGGGTGTGGTGGAACGCCAAGGTGAGGATCCGTCCGAGCCATCCACCTGCGGCCTCTCTCGTTTCCGGTCTTCTTGACTCTGTCTTGACACCGGGCTCGGGCGAGGGAGGAGGAGAGAGTGTAGGTAGATGCTACGCAAATCTATCGGCACTATAAACCCCTGCGTAAGTCACCGTCCCTGTTCCCATTGCTGCTGCAACTGTGGGGCACACGGTGGACATCATCGAAACCGATGGTCGAACTGTCAGTGGTCGGTGGTGGTGGTGGTGGTGGTGGTGGTGGTGGTGGTGGTGGTGGTGGTGGTGATGGTGGTGGTGGTGGTGGTGGTGGTGGTTTTTGTAAATATTACAACTTTCCTTTGTCTCTTCCCTCCCCTTTCGGACAGAACTCGGTGTTGGACAAGGCTTTCCTGGTGGACGTTGCCAGTAAAATTTACCTTGCCACCGACTCTACCCTTGTCGACATGCAAACCTACGAGCTGTGTTGTGACATGATCGACGTTGTCCTTGATATCTCCTCCATTTACACGTGAGTTGCCCAAGCCCCCAAACGGTTCACTTGGTCTAACCGCATGAAAATCGAACAAAGTCGGCAGGAGCTAAGACACAGAGAATGGAAGATTAGCTTCCAATGCTCGCTTGATCTAGTGTCTGCCGCTCACTATACATCCGGAGCGAACAAACTTCTCCGGTGCTGGCTATTGGAGGACGCCGAAGGGGCTGCAGTCTCATTC
>CACRXP010000834.1:241935-265397 GCA_902702965.1 Spirometra erinaceieuropaei
CCACTACATTCTGAGGACTAACAGAATTCTGCTCTTGTCTAGAACAGCGGGTTGACGTTTGTGTTTCGATTATAAAAACACTCTGCTGAAAACGTTCGCACCAGAGTTCTTGCCACGAGTCTTTCAAGTCTGGTATGAACTAGATGGTTGGCAGCGAGGGTTTTGCGTCTGGTCCTCCAAATGAGGAGTGGCGGCAGGCTTGACTGGCTCCTTGGTCAGCCATTAACCCCGCGACGAACACGTTAGCCGTTACAAGTTGCATTTTTGACTAATATTAGTCACCCCTATATCCCGAAGGCCCTCAGAGCAGAAGGAAGAATTCCTCCCCCCTCAAGTACTTTGATGCCACTGCAAACATCACCTCCATCCAACCCTCGAAAAGTCTGCCGAGCCTATACATTGCTGACAAAAGCATGGGGGTAACTGGGCAGGCTGTCTCTTAGCCATCCACATCGGCCGGGGAAGGGCTGAGATCAAACTCCCGTCAAGTTTTGCTTTGTGCTCCCTCAGCTGTACCACTAGCCAACCCTTTGACTTCTGGGATTGTGAATATTCAAAGTACCATTGGATAGATGAGGATGTTATGTGGCCTGCATGCGTGGATGGGATGGGGTCGTTGTATTTTGCCGCTCTCAAAGACCGTCATACATCAACAAGCAATGCTTGCAGACTGTGACCGGCAAACATGATAGGGACTAGAAGGGTTTGTGGAGTTGAGTAGACGACCAAAGTGCCAAGACAAGACGGAATGGCCATATTCGTTTCCCCATGACGTCATATTTGTGAATTGGCATGTGGAACTTCCGTGAGGTCATTGCTGCCATCACACTTGACGTGCAAGCTTTCCTTTCTTCATGTATTCGAATCTTGAACGATCTGAGCCGAAGCAGAACGCAAGTTAGATGTGCCCCCAGCATTCCATTGGAGCGGTACAACAGTCTTATTCGAACGAGACTATTTAGTTTCACTGTAACGACGATGACGAAATCATCATTGCCGCTATCTGCTGCTTCAGCCTAAAAGGAGTAGCGACCTGTGTTCTGTGGACCATGCACACCTAGATTTGCCACCATTGCTGTACATTCTCAGTTACGCCACGAGGTAAAAACGGCCTCGAGACAGCTGCAACTTAAGACCTTATAAAATATGGTAAACCCGACGGCCTACGGTGTTCAGAGCCGAAAAGAGGATCTGTTGGATGTGACCTTACCTTTTTCGTGTGTATTTCCCTACGTATTTCGTTTTGTAGGCCCAACAACGAACTCAAGGACCCTCCCTTCTCAGAAAAGACAGCGGCGACAATTGTCCTCAGCAGTGACACCGTACTCTACTTGCGCGGAGTCAATCGCTACATGGCTCTTGTCTGTCTTCTGCGGGAGGAGTC
This sequence comes from Spirometra erinaceieuropaei, assembly GCA_902702965.1. Taxonomy (NCBI): domain Eukaryota; kingdom Metazoa; phylum Platyhelminthes; class Cestoda; order Diphyllobothriidea; family Diphyllobothriidae; genus Spirometra; species Spirometra erinaceieuropaei. The sequence continues at coordinate 243,320 of CACRXP010000834.1, forward strand.
TTTGGAGAAAATGGGTGCGTTGAATTTCCGCTCCGTCGCTTCTTTTGCACCCCGTTTAACCCCCGCCCACTTTTGAACCGGAAGCGGGGTGTCCTTCCCTACTTTACAGGAAGAATAGCGCAGGGGTATGTGGCTCCTGGGCAAATTCCATATTCCTTTGGGACGGCCCCGGCGGCGACGGCCAGTGGTCTTGTTGAACTAGCAGTCAGACCTCCTGGGTAGCGTATTACCACAGGCGATCCTTAAGGGCTTGTTTGTGAGGTCTCCTCGCATTTACGACAACCGCCATTGCCGGAAGATTTTTTCCAGTACACCCTGCGCGTATGGATGTTGAGTGCATTTCAGGCAGGCTGGCCAGTGGGATAGCCGCCCGTGAGAAAAAACCTGTTGAATTTGTCCGCACTTGCGGGACTTCCAGTCCAGGTGCATTCGCAGTCGAAGCAACTACATTGGAGAAACTGGGAGACTGCTCCGGACGCGAGTCGCCGAACACGCGACAGCAGTGCGGAAAAATGACGCCAACTCTCGAGTCGCGGACCCATTCGACGAGATCCGGCTACATACTCAAGTTCGATGAGGCCGAAATCTACGCGAGAGTTGATAATCGCGTGAGCCGCGAATTGCTCAAGTCATGGTTCACGGGACCCCAGTCTATCAATAAGTGCAATGGCATCCCCACCCCATATTCGGTGCTGAGACTTAGGCTGGCCAAAGTAATTAGCCACTCGAGGAGCGTGCGGGTTGGTGGGCCAGATGGCCGATTAATCGACACGAATGAGGGAACTTCAACAATAAACAACTCATATGCCGGCCATCAAGCGGCTGGCGGTTAATCATCAAAGGTGTGCGGTGGCATAGCGACTGCATCCTATAGATACTGCAACTGTCAATGCACGAATTACTGGCATCCGATACTGTCTCTGGTGATGGGTTCTAACGTGAGTCCGAAAAGTCGGGCGAATAAAGTCCTTGTTCCAGTGATCGCTTCTACTTCTTATCACGTAGACTGTCTGACTAGCCTCCGACCAAACGCCGTACCAAGTAACGCCTACTTATACAAACATAGTAGGTAGTTATTGACAGTAAAAATATCCAGTCATAAATCCTATCCTCACCCCTCCCAGTTTGTGTCAGTTGGCCGTTCATACTAGCGCCACGGTTCCCATCAATATGGACCGGGAGTGCAGAAAACTGGATAAGACGGCCATGCCTCTTAACCAGTCTATGAGCTACCGCGCATTTCAACCAGCAATGGTTAGTGGTACGGCCTTTATCGAGCACTTATTGCCTTCAATGCCAGGCCTTCGGGTCCGACGAATAGGCAACAGCTGACCGCTCAGCGGCACGGCCTTCGAATGTGATAGCGTCGGTTTCCCGCCAGAAAGTGGCGGGCCATTCAGCGGTACTGCATGACGAATGTCGCCACCGAAGGTTGTATCAGTCATCGTCCGTCACAATTTTTTAACTGGGGGAATGCCGGTGTGCACACGCCCGGGACGGAGGGCGTTGTGGAGACTTCTACCTCTTCACCAAACCGCCCCACGCTATCGTTGTTTTCCGAAGCGAATGCCAGAGGTTAGGAGCGAGTCGTTCGACTGTTGTGCGCCCTTCGCATAGTTGAGCTTCATGCTGCCCCTTTTGTGCGTAAACTTTCATGCTGTCTCCGTAGGAAGAGACTGACTCAGTATTCTGCTAGTTTTTCACGCGCAGCACATTTCCAGTGGACGCTATATACGCGGACGAGCACGTTCCGTAACCTGATCGGGACAAGTGAATGCCGTAAAAGCGATCGGTGAGCGCCCCTCCACCATTGTGCATTCCCGATCGAGACTGGCAGGACAACGAGCCCGCGGCTCAGTGGTTAGAGGCGTTGTACTTCCAACTAACAGGTCGCGGGATCGAGCCCCAGGTGTTCCGCACTTTGGGGTTGGATATGGCTGGTCGGCGACGGCTAATAAGCCGGAAGTGGCCATTCCAGTCTCCTTTGTCTTTGTCGGCAATGACATATATGTGTATGTGTACATAGCTATCTCTCTACCCCTGTGCGCTGTAGGCATCATTGAGTACAACTACCAGATCGTGAAGAAGGGTCTGCAGAAGATGCTGGACGTAAACCAACAGCACGTGAAGAAACAGCTGATGATGCCCTCCCCCGCCGTCAGTCAGTCGCCGTTGGCGCCTACTGCCGGCCCGGAAACCACTACCACCACCACCACGAGCGCTGATGATCAGTTCTGGAACGGTCAGTATCTTGATGGCTCCGAGCGGGCCTGAGGTTCGCAAACCTGCACACGGTGATGTTTTTTAATCTCTTGTGCCTGCCCTCCATGCATCCTCTTAGTGAGGCTTTTGTACTGCTTCGCAAACTTGGCCACGACCGCCAGATGCGGCAGACCGAAAGATGTGATTTTACACCCCAACCCTCCTATTACTGCTGCTAATACTATTTTCTTGTGACTTATCATAATTCCACTCGCATTTTTATTAATTTCTTCATATAGGGTTGGGTGGTTGAGCAGACAGACCCATTGCACACATGGTGACAGTTCAACCAACAGAGTCGGCGAAGTGAAGGTGACTTGCGCGTGAATCAGTTTATAGTGGTAGCAGACTTTCGAAGCATCCTCCCTCACCCCATTGGGCCGGAGGGAAGATCAGAGGCGGGATCGGGTGCGGGAGCCGGCAGGGCTCAACAGCCCTTCTGCGTTTAACGGACACGCCACGATGGACAAGGTTTTCACAGGAACAACAGAAGGCGGCGCCTTAAACCCCAACTGAGTGGAAGTGCCGTAGAGGCCACGTTGAGGAGCCATTGCAGCCTGACTCTCCGTCCTAAAGGGAGGACCCACTTGGCAATCTTCCAAGCCACGGCTTATAGCACACCGCAATAGTTTAAGGAGGGCCAGATTGTTTATAGTGAGGAATATGCGCTGACTGCTGTGAGGGCGGAGTCCCCAGAGTCGACACCACATCCTCGAATTCACGTACCGTTCTTCCATCGGGAGGCCCACCCGTGCAACGGCTCTTCGCAGTCTCCGCTTAGCTATGCCTGTGGGCGACCGGGAGGCTATGGTCCACGCATCCAATGTGTATTCGCCGGGGGGGGACAGCCTTCTGGCCAATAGCAGCTAAAGGTAGCAGGCACTTGACTGTCTCTGATGACGGGCTCCTTGCCAGTGGCAGACAGACTCTCCGGTTTTACGGGTAAACAGCCGCAGCTGTACTATTACGTCTGACGCATAGTGCTCCGGAGGTGCGATTATAATCATGTGTCCCCACCGAATAGCACCCTCCTGAAATCGCTGCCTTCCGGGGGGGGGCGGCTGTCGTAAACTTTCCTTAAGTCGTGGACTTTAATCCAGAAGCAAGGGAGCCAATGACATGCGGTGTTCTACCTCATGATCAAGAATAGGCTAAAGGATACACTTTCAGTCAGCGGTCAGATGGGTGGATTTCAATGCAGTAATCGTCTAGGTTTTCTGGGAACAAGGTATCCCGACGGTGCGATTGTGTGGCCGTAACAAACTGCAACGTACAAAACATCATGAGCGAATGTTCATAACTTCAGAGGGGATTGCTAGGCTAACTATGCTACTGTGAGATCTATTCATAAGAGGCTAGACGGGCGAGGAGAGGCGGACCGAGGTAAACAGAAGCATCTGAAATCTAAAACTTTTTCAGTTGGGAGCGGATAGAAGCCGAATCCTGCGTGGTTTGACGATTGTACAACTGGGAATGCCTACGCCGCGTAAGAGATGACGACCATAAGTCAGGCGCGGCAACAAGAGGCGGGTCGCGCTTGCTTCTAGGGCATTGACGGATACATGCTCGTAATGACACGTGAACTCCGAAAAGGTCTTCACTAGCATGGCGCTGCCGATCACGACTCCGCGGTGTTGTAACATGCGAAAAAGGGCATACTCCAGGATAGACACCGAGCCCAACTTTATTGCTAGTCTTGCTGCCGGGAGCGGAGTGAGGCCGATGCGCCGCAAGTCCTTGTTGTCTGCTCAGGTGGAGCCCACAACTCACTCACTCACCAACGGCATGCAGTCAGTAAGTGGCACCAGCTAATTCAGGTTCCCCACCAAACCAGTCGCGAAAAACAGCGAAACTAGGCAGACGTCTGCCATGTCTAAGTCGCCCCCTCACGGCTCCTACCGTCTACATAACCGACCGTAGCCGCTGGTCTAAACAACGAGCGAATTCCCTCCCGCCAAAAGGACTTCGTCCGCCCAGAAACCCTGGAACACCCGTTCTCGGTTAGACAAACGAAGGGACAAACGACCGGAAAACAAATTTCCGGCCGATACAGGTACATGTTTAACACTACCGCCCTAGGCGTGACTCTCTTTTCCCAGCATGCGGTACACCGCATTCTGCAGCCACTCTAGGAAAGGATAAGAGGCTGGCTTGCTGTTGACGTTGAAAATGACACCAGCAGGAAGTTGCTCCCCCCCGCACCTGGTATCGAGAATACTTCTACTTGTTACAAGCTATGATCATGCCTGATCTAGCCGGCCCGAAGACGGGTTGCAAGTCAGCCTAGTTGCTGGCTACCCTGAGTCTGGAGGTGGCGGATTGTGGAACGGCTTTTAGTAGGGATCAGCTACGAAGAAAGCAGACTCAGGCCTGACGAATGAGCAGTCGTGTACCAGGGCGCTGAGGTTTGGCATGCTGAAAGCCTTGTGAAAAAATCAACAGAGCCCCATGGCGGCACTGTGGCATGGGGACCGTAAGCCACCGCTAAATAAGTTTGCTTACCACCGCTATCTTGTGGTTAACTCCTTGAGCTAAAGTGCTAGAGAAAGCCTCGAACAAACAATTCGAGCGGTTGTTGGGGACCCGCGTGTGCCCACAATGCCCAAGAAACTCTCTAAAAATACGTCCGACTATCGAAGTTCGTTCCACAATACTGCGGCCTCTTCTCTTTAGAAGGAATTCCGTCGCGAGCAGTAGTGTCCACATTTCGAAGGCGACGATCACCAAGGTAGAGTCTGCAAGCCTGGGACTGATGAATCGCGTCATCCGGGTAGGAGGGATAAGTCGTCATAGGATAGGAGATTCCAATAGTAGCCACGTCCTAGTGTCGAAGACCTGCGCAGAACAAGTTGCGCGTCGCAAAATGGCAAGAAAGCACCCTCATCCACAGCTCTCCCCACACTCGCCAGGAGAGACACGTGTCCGTGATAAGGACCATTTGTGGTAGTGAATGCTCGTCGAATCACCGTCCAAATTTCTTGGTGGTGAGGCTGAAGGTCAGCGAAGATAAAGCATAACTTCGAAAGCAGGCAGGACCTCGTAAACAAATTGAACGCCAATCCGGATCCAGAGGGCGAGAAATAGTAAAAGGCAACGGAAGTCACCAAGGTAATATTACGAAGTGTTCAGAGGCAACGGCGCAGCGCTTCTCTGCAAACAAATGCACCGATGCAAATAAGACTGAAGACGCCTACCGCAGCAGGGGTCGTATAACACTGACTGGTTCGTAATACAAATTAAGTTCACAAACACCGCAATGCAGTCGAGAACGCCGCCACCCAAGTCAACTCTGCCCCTACCAAACTTGGAAGGAGTCCCTCCACCGTTAAAGTCGCGGATACCGGGACGTTGGACCGAGCGACTTGGGAACCTCAGGTCCCTACCCTCAGTCTACGAGGTCGTCTCCAGGATTTCTAAAATAGAAACAATTGACTAGACTGATCATTTGCTGTCTTCCTCTCCCCAAGACACAATTAATGAGTGAAGCTGAGGTCTAACAACAAAGCACCATGCGCGCACTCGACTGACAGTCCACGAATACAGTGACCCTCAGCTCCTCGAAAAGTCAGCTTCGTTGTTATAGGAGGCAAGACAAAGAAAGACCACAAGGGATTCGAGGGACGGACTCACTCCTGCAAGCGAAACAGCAACAGGCAAATATGTGACAGCCTTGGGATCTCCCCCGAAGCACTGTCGGCAAAACCCTTGTCCGGGCCCACCTCAGACCCTACCTAGCCCAGCAGTTGTCGCTACTGCTGGATTGAAGCAACCTAAGACAGCAGATGACCGACGAGTAGGTCGAGTCTAACCTCCTATCACTGTGGCCCCAGTAAGAAACTCAACCGATAGAGCGCCCCATGTAATATGTGAGACTAGCGCGTGCTACTCCACGCAACAAATTCTCTTCGCCGTCTGACACGGCTCCAGCCTTAAACCTGTCTCGCCAGCTGGATTACCTACACGTAGTTACTACTAAAAACCCAATAACGATAGCATAAATGGTACTCCAGGCCGCCGTAGCTATCAACCCACGTCAGGCCACCGAAAAAACGCTCGGATTACATACTTAGTCCGGTGAAAGTCATCACCGTATGCCTTCCTAGCGCATCAAAAACCTCAGGTCTGCCGAGGACTCCGTCGCTGAGTACCGAAATATAAACTGAAGGCAACAGAAGCGGGCGCAAGGGTCTAACTGACACATTTATGGGAACACTTGAAAAACCCAGCGCAAGAGATAGCTTGCGGTAAACCAGAGCATAGGCAACTGGCCTGCCTTGGTGTCGGTGGGAGTGCTGGGAACCTGAAGTCAAGTTGTTATATGGTCCAAACCACAAGCCATTTTCATAATGATAGGGGTCTGAACGACAAACCAAACACTGTCCATGGACAGAAGACCAAAGTACATTAACCCTATTTTATTAGAGGAAACATTATCTTAGTCGTCTGGCCTCTCTTTCAGTCTCTAGGAGGACGAGCAGATCCCCTTCGCGGACCGGGCCTTTTACGTTTCTGATGATGCTTCGCTTGGATTCCATGATCTCCACACGAACCTGCGTACACTGTCCCTGAGAACCAGTGCGGCCAAGAAGGCGGGTAACCTGCCAGAAGAGAAAGGTTGATAACTAGTCAAGTCTGTGTAGGGATTGGGTGATAAGTAAAGCAAGGGCAGAGTTCGCAAATTTTGCTAATTCTCCGATCTTACACCTCTAAGTGACGTAAACTTGTCTGAAAAAGATGCTTACCACTAGGATGAAAAGGCTTACCGCGATGCGTACTAGGCGCTCCTAGTAAGTATACAAGGTGGTACTTAGTACAAAGCACGGGCACCAGTTCCTGTAACTGCAAAGGTTAGGTGGCATCCTTCTACAGAAGGCACCAGGCACATAAGAGTGCGTCACGATTTATGGAAAATAGAAAGGAAATCGCATAGAATATCTAACTAGTAAAAGACGAAGACGAACGCTGCCTCAGCGCTGCTTTACCCCACAAGCCGCGAACGTTGGCAACCGAATTTAAGGTCTACTCATGGCAGTCCTTTCAATCTAGATCGTCTCGTCTAACAGACATTTTCGTCTTCTATTTCGGCTTTTTGCAGACCCGCTCAAATCAAAGCAATCTCGGTGCAGTATGATTACATTGTATATAATTGAGTCTTCCGAAGTAAATTAGATCGAGGCGATCCGATAACACGAACGATACAAAATAAATGAGCCGCACGTCTTTAAGTGAGGAACACTAGACTGAACGCAAGTCTAACTTACGCGAGCAATCATAGGCTGAGGGGCCGCCTTAGTAGTCTCCATCGTGCTACTTGGGATACTTAGAAAGTGGCGCGCCAAGACTTTCTGAGAATCATTCGAACAAACCGCCCAAGTTAACAATGGTTAGGGACTATTTCCTCTAACTGGAATTTATAAGTCATTATTTTCGAAAATAAGTACGCGTGAGAAAGAAATCTTATAGAGGACAACATTCTATTTCACCTAAAGCAATATGCAGCCCAACGCAAAATTTCTGTGCCTGACGGGAGATAGGAGAATTGGACAGCAAATCGGCAATTAATAATTGAGGTTCGTAGCATTCGCGAGAAGCTTATCAAACATGACTCTATGTCGGATTGTTTGTTAAGAGGGAGGAGACGTTAAGGCAGCAGTTAATTTGATTTCATCTACATGATTCTCACACTAATTATAATGAATTTGACATGAGCTCTCTTCTTTATTTAAGAATTACTTTTTCTGCAAGGCATAACAGATTTTTTGAATTTGAAGTGTTTTAGTACTGATTTCCATAAACGAATTTGAAATGTTATTCTGTTTTAATAATAAACCATTGTGTTGCATTTTAGTTAACAATCTCCTGTTAATCCTTCGAAAATTTCTGGAAAAACCGATACGTATCAGTAGTTTGTTAGGCGTCCAATTTTGCCCTGACAATCTCAGCCACATCAACATGGCCTTCCTGTTTCTCCGTCAGAATCGATGCTCAGGGCCAAGTTTATGTGCGTATTTTCTGCCTCCCATCGCAAACATTACTATCCGCTGGTTTAATTGTTCATGGATGGTCGTAAGTTGGCAGATGTGTTTCGTCGTACGCCCACACTTCGGAGGGGTATTAAGATCCCCAGCAATGCAACTTTTGAGATGACCTTCTGCTGTCTGTCCATATCAGTGCGAGCCACCTTAGACGGTGGATCCGAGAACCGCGTATTATCGAGCCACATTAAGAAGATCAACCGAATCAATCAGGTGCACGTTGTGTCTGCACTGACATGTCCGCAAATGTCAGTCTTCCAGGTTATCAGAAACTGCAAGAAAATTTACTAATGAAAGCATCATACCTTCCTCTCTCTCTCTCTCTCTCTCTTAATTTTTATCCGTAAGCTTAATTGCCTTGACGTTTGCAGTACTGTGATCGACAAATATTTCGTATTTATAGATAGATAATTTTTTTTATGGAACTGTCGGGCACTTACGTCTCCTTGTCTCAATTGTTCCTTCCGTCCCCTCCTCCTCTTCCTCCTCCTCTTCCTTTAACGTCGGTTTTAAGTCCATTGGATTCGACTAGTTTCTATCGCGATAGATTCATTTACTGACAATATTTATGGCATTCTAGGTTTAATAATCTGACGCTCGGGCTTATAAGTGACTTCCGGAAATCTGTACACTCTGATAGGATCACTTTGCTGACCGTTAGAGCTTTATTCCTGTCAGTCACTTCATACAATCCCGTCGTCTCCGAACAGTTCGTTGACTGTTAGCTTTGAATCTGTCACGCACTAATGTTTTTGTGCCTAGTGTGACGCCGACTTTCGCAAGTGACGACATCCACTCATTCTAATGAGTTGCTCTCAAATGCGTTTCATAGTATTTGGATTAGTTCATAGCGAAGCAGGCTTTCGCAACGGCTACCACTAATTCTCATTCGTTAATCTCTATGCTCCGTTGGCAAGGCGGGTTAAAGAAACCCGCGGGTTGGCAAGGGCGCTGTGGTTGACAACGTTCAACAAAATATCTACGCGTGGAACACGTTAGGTTTCCTGCTTCGCATGTGCCAATCTGCATTCTTTTGTTAGCGCTGATCTCAATTTTTGGTAAGTCCATCAAAACCTTATTAGAGAAGGCATATTTCAGGCTGTTACTAACAGTGAAAAGTGCGAATTTTCGAATTTACGACTCTCTGCGCATCACGATGAATTTAAACGTCCTAATCTTAATGTTAGGCTGAATGTGTTGTGACCAAGTGGTGTGAGTGTGTAGTCTGTGAGCTAAAATTAGCAAGTCTGATCACGTTTTGAAAAGCGAAAACAGAAATTAACAGAATGTGGTGTTTAATTTATACAAAATCTGGAGTTGTCATCTCAGGCGGCAGTGGCCACTGGCGAAGCCGGGGCTGATGTTGACTTCGACCAGTCATGCCTGAGAGTCCTTGGAACGGTGGTGGCATCCGCTTTTGTAGGCTCGTGGACTAAGCTCATGTGGTGTCCAGCCACTGTGTGCTGTCTTTGCCGAGGGGTGGTGTCCCATGGACCCAGGTTGTCGTTACAAGGGGAAGGCGCATTTAAGTGGCCGCATGGACAGCTGCGGCTTTGCGGACGCAGGTATGTCCGAGCTGTCGCTCGTGTGACTTCAGGTCAGCGCGTCTGGGGGGACTATCTTCAAAAGGGTGAATGAACTTGACGCAGCGAGATCGTGAATAATGACGCCAGACCGGGCATGATGGCTGCTCGCTACAAATGCGCTAATTTGTCGTGAAGATAAAAAAATCCACAGTCAGCAAACTAAATGTGGCCAGGCGCCGATGTATGCGTCACTTCAAGCCCGACAATCCCTCAGTTAATTAAAACTACTTTCGCACACCTTCTCCCACAAAAAGGGAAACACTATGCGGTAGTTGGTTTATGCTTACTCCGATTGCCTTACAATGTTAAAAATACGTGATTCATAGTGAAATCTAGCAGGCTTCTGGGAAGAATTTGTTGCCATACCAAGAGATAACATCGCTTGCGCCCTCGTAGAAAATAGGGTTATAAAAGATGCCTGAATTTTTGCTTAAAAACGCAATCGACAAACTGACTGAGTCTTGCTTAAAGGAAAAATGTGGTCGTCAATCAACTAGAAACAATTGGTTCCGTCCGCATCTCTGTGCTTCTCGCAGGCTGCCAGAAAGACATTGAGCATCCTGGCAGCAAATGCAAATTGTTCGGGAAAAGGACGGTTCAAGCGACCCACAAACCGACCTGAAACAAGGGAGATATAACGACACTAGGTAAAAGCACCTTCTCTACGCAGGGCCGAATGGAGTAAGTGGTCTTTGAAAACGCCATTCACATCGAAGGATTTCAAAAACAGGGCCAGGAAATGCCTGAGTAGCCTTGGCCAGCAGATACCACGCCATGAGGCGCCACTGTGGCTGCATAGGACGTCAGTGACAGCTGCGTGACCATGAGGCTGCTACACCGTGCAAACAAACACGCCAACATCGTTGGTGCTTGTGACCCATTAAGGACAAATTCTGATGACGGGGAGCACAAGTTCTACGAAGAAACGTACGCCCTTTTGACAACTATGGTGACAATGGAAAAAGTGACTATCATTGTTGGCCTAAATGCCTGCAGCTCCAACCGTACAGGCGACCGCAATGTAAGTTAACATAAAATAAGTCAAATACCGCATTACTTTACACAACAAAACGCTGACTTATTTTAAGCAAATGCACGGAAGTCGAACTAGAAGAAATGTTAGTACTGAAGGCGGATGCCAGTGACAAACCCTAATGGGAAGAGCTGCAGAATAGTATCCCGGCCGCTGTGACGGAAACCCTTGTTTGGTGACAGCGACGAAGAAGTCCACACACTCCTTTCCAAGTAACGCAGTCTACACTTGGTAAATATCATAGTCGACAGCAATATCCCAATGACCGCAAAATTTCAAGGCCAAAGTCTAATACAAACCAGAATGAGAGGGATGCAGGTTTACTGGCTGATTCGCAGATTTTAGGAAATTCAAATATAAACTGACCTTGCCGAGATGAGTACTTTTTGTGGCTATTTAATCAATCAGTTATCGAGAATCTAAATGGTCTGCTCCACCCCTGTGCCAAATTGGAACGACATTTCAAAGATAAGTGAAGCTTTGCATTTATCTGGATATTTTGAAGCAACTAATGGCTGTTTTTTACTTGAGCCCCTTTTAAAGGTCGCCTTTCGATACAAGATATAATTTTTCCCAGTTTTTTGACAGTCTTGCAAAATAGTCGTATTTTGTAAGAAACCTTTGTAGTGAATCCTTTCCCTACTATCTCTTTCTAGTTTTCGTAGTTAAATAACAGTAGCACTTGCTATTTGGTGCGATTTTCCGTACGTTGGCAACATTTTGATCCTTCTCCTGTAACGAAAAGTTTTTCCTGTCTGTAATGCCCGGCAGAGCACGTGCTAAAGGGCGAAAGCTTGCGGCCTCCCCACCGTCTCTGGGTGCTAAAATCGTGACTGAAGACATAGCAGGTGCCAACGTATGTTCTTCGCCGTCCGCAGATCTGATTAACTCACAAATCCCTTTAGTACATGTAGAACCTCTCGACCCTTCAGTCGTCCAAAAATACGCCTCTGCTAGTCGTAGCAGGTAATCAGCCGGCGAAATAGTCGACCAGTTGATTTATGGCGACATAAACAGCACTTCTGACAAAGTAATTGAACAAGCTTTTAAACTTATTGGGGTAATAAGTTCGGAAACTGAGGAACGAATTAAACGCAAGCATAATTTCGTACTGCGAAACATTCCGAGCCACTTATCTGCTATGGAGGGAGCGCATTTGTTCCTACAAAGTTGTGGCTTGAGTTTCAGTGTCGCACAAGCTAAGCGACTTCGCTCGCTTATCCGTAATGCGCTGATACTAGTTACCCTTTTCTCCATGATAGAAGTCGATTTTATCTTGTCGAGTAGGGAGATAACTAGAGACTTCTGTCGTAAATGGCGCTGCTCCGTTTCGCCAGACCTCACACCCCTGCAGCGAAGACTGAATAAATTAAATTCGGCAAAAACCAACACCAAGATAGTGACACCTACTGTCAGTCTGAATAAGTCCTCTACAACACCATTTGCGGCATCTGCACATCACGGCATAGTCAATTCCGTAGGGAATTCGACTACTCTTGATGCTGAGATCTTTAAACACACCATCTCGCCTGGTATAAACACGCCTCTATCGACTCCCCCAGCAACCTCTAGTAAGCCTAAGCATGTGTCTAATTCAAAGACAAATCCAATTGCTGTCTCAGCCACTCGGACACTCGATAAATTGAGCACCATTATAAAATATTTTCCTTCACAATCGGCGAACAGTGCCTCAAATACCCCGACTCAAAACGTAGCGTGTTCCTAACTGTCCCACAGCCCTCTCATCGAGGCAATTAGGCCGAATATGCCGTTTTTTCCGCCGTTTAATAGAACTCTTGCTCCAATGGAAACAATGCGCCCCCCACCCCCTAACGTGTTTCCTCCACGGCCGTTTTACCAATTTATTCCTCATGATAATGTTCATACTGAATCAGTTAATTCATCCGATCCTCAGTTTCTTTCCGGCGGGAATACGTTGCAGTATCTGGCCCGCTGATTTCCGGCTGAAAATAAGTTAGCTAACAATGGTTACCAGTTCACCTGCCCGTCATTCCCTCCCCCAAGTCCTACCCCTTTTTATCCACGTCAGAAGTTTTCGATGTCACAAAATTTTTTGCAAAACCAGATGGTTGCATCCGGAACATTTGCTCCGTGGGCAGCCCAGAACTGGACGATGTAGCCCACTTCCCTCAGAAACAAACAGCCTTTCCCTTCAAACTTTTTGTTTTAAATGCCAGATCCTTGCTTAATAAGATGCCTTTGCTTCAGACTCAGGTGTTCGTCCATTGTCCTGATATTGTTTTAGTAACTGAGACGTGGGCATCAGCCTCCGTAGCTGACTCCGAACTCTCGCTTATAGGCTATAATTGCATTCGAAATGATCGCCAAGATAGCCGTGGTGGGGGCAGCTGCGTCTACGTTAAGCAAACACTTACATGTTTGCCGTTGGACCTCCCGCACTTTTCAGCGGTAGAAGGCAGCTGCTGGCTCCAGGTTGCACTAAAAAATAAGTTCTCCTTACTCGTTGGCTGCGTCTATCGCCCTCCCAACGCCAACGACAATTTTGATCGTTTAGTTTCACGGGCATTTCATGCTGCGGCCGACTCAAGCTTTAAGTATCAATTGGTTGCGGGTGACTTGAATCTTCCCGAAGTCCGCTGGTCTCGGCCTTCAGGCCCAAGAAGGTTCGAAGACTTTCTTGAGGCTGTGGATGTTGGGATGTGGAATCAGGTTGTCGATTTTCCCACCCGAGGCTCAAGCATACTTGACCTAATTTTCTGTAGAGGCTGCTTGCCATCGTCAGCGTCATCCCTAGGCCCACTCGGGGGCTCAGACCATGACATAGTTGTTTCAACGTTGGAATTCGAGGCTGACGAAATGTCGTCCCAAAAGTATAACTTTTTCCGCAATTTCCGATCAACTCGCTCAACCGAATTATTAACACACCTTAATTCCTACGACTGGACTGAGTTCTTCCTTAGTTCGAATGTAAATGTTTGCACTGCAAAACTGTACGAAATTTTGGATCCGCTTATTTCTCGTTTTGTCCCCCGTAAGAAAATTATTAATGTTGGGGATGAGATTTTCCTACCCTTACCCTTTCGTCGCAGATTGCGCAGACTTTATCGTCGTTTCCATCTGCAGAACGATGTTTCTGTTCTGCCCTTGATTTGTGATATTTTTGATCGAGCTAAGAGATTGTCTGAAGAAAAACAGCTAGCCGAAGAGGTCCAGTTTACCGAAAACCATTCGTTAAATGTCTCGAAACTTTTCTCTAGAAAAATACGAACTCAGAGAAAGACGCAGTATCCCATCCTTCGAGACGATCTCGGAAATCCCATAGTTGATGCCCAGTTAACCGCGGATAGCCTCAATGATTTCCTGTCCAAAACGTTTATTGAAGACTCGACCACTCCGCTTTCGACCATCCAGTCATTGACCGGGGCAGTTCTAGAAACTATAAGTTTCACTCTGTGGGATGTGACTGTTGCGATTCGGCGTTTTCGTCAATCTTCTAGTCCAGGCCCTGATGGTGTCCCAGTAAGCATTTTAAAAGCCGATGCAAACACTATCTTCCCATCCCTCTAATGCACGGTATTTAATATTGCTCTTGAAACTGAAACTTCTCCTAACTTGTGGAAGGAATCACACATTCTGCCCATTCCTAAGCACGTCAAATCTACATCATTTGATAACTTTCTGCCAATAAACACCCTCCCCGCAGTTTCGAAGATCTTAGAGACATTAATCAAGGATAAGATGATGTGTCACTTAACAGTGAATAACTTACTGAGTGCTGCACAGCATGGATTCCTCAAAGCTCGATCTTGTGACACCTGTCAACTCTCTTTCTTTGACTATGTTCTCCAATCTAGGGACAATGGTTTTGCACTTTACACAGTATATTTCGATTTCACTAAGGCTTTTGATCGTGTTGACCATGCTCTTCTTCTCTTGAAATTGTCCTCTTTCGGAATAGGTGACAAACTTTTGAATTTTATATCCTCTTATTTGGGCACTCGCACTCAACGAGTTAAGATTTCCAATACCATCTCCAACCCCACACCTGTGAGGGGTGGAGTCATTCAGGGAAGTGTAATCGGCCCGCTTTTATTTTGCCTTTTCGTTAATGATGTGCCCGATTTATTTCAGAACGCTAAACCGTTCATGTATGCCGATGATCTTAGTTGCATATCGATATAAGCCGGCAGATCGTGACATCGTGCTTGAGCCCCTAAAGAGCGATCTACAGACTTTCGCCCAGTGGTGCCGCACATGGCGCCTTTCTCTTTCTTGGCATAAGTGCTCAGTCATGGTGGTTGGCGACGACCATCAACCTCAACTAAATATTGAAGGTCACTCCATAAATGTGCCCAGGGTTATAAAGGATCTGGGCATATCATACTCCAAGAGTCTCAATCTTTCGGAGCACTGTGCCTTGATAGTCTCCAAAGCACGTAGAACGACCGGGTTTATCCTACGAAACTTTAAAACTAGGGACATTAGAATGCGCCTTTACAATATGTACGTTAGACCTGGTCTGGAATACTGTTCGTTTTCATTTAGCCTCATGCGTGCTACTGAGCGGAAGAAAATAGAATCCGTTCAACACTTCTTTACCAAGAGAATTTTAGCCGCGGAACACCGACATTTGTCTTACCAAGAACGTTGCCGGCTTACGGGCCTTGATTCTTTATGGTTCCGTAGATTACAAAAGGGACTATTTCTCCTATTTAAACTCTTATATAATCACACATTTAACCCACTCACCTCTTTAAGACATCATATCCACCCACGACGTAACAGTCACCGTGAGGTCTTCTTATTTCTGCCTCTGGCACGTACTAATAAATATCGTTGGTTCTAATCTGTAAATGCAATTGCTATTTGGAATAAACTACCCATGAGTGTGAAAACTCTGCAAAATTATCCTTTATTTAAGAGAAATATTACACGATTTTTGCATTCAGAAAAGCTTCCTCAAATTTTGGGTACTGAATCTACTGATCGACTGTACCGTAGCGATGACGTTTGTGGTCTCTGAACACTATGGCCGGTCTCACCAGCAGTTCCTTAACGCCTCTACTTTGACTATCCCCAACTTCATGAAAGGGATTGACGTCCGATAATCTCCGATACCGTGCAACAACCTCCCCCTTCTTGACGGTCGAAAATCTACCGCCAGCAGTTTTTTTCTCCTGAACCCTTCAAACCCTAAAAACCATCATCAACTATATTTTTATTCTTCAGGAGTTTTTTTCACTGCTGGTCGGATTTGTGTTTAATCGCTTCCCTTGACAATGCCTGTAAACTGGCATTTAATAAATTAAATTGAAATTAACCAAAGAAGTCGCAGATCCTGTAGCGCTGGACTCCGTACTTTTTACAGGTCCTCACTCATCCATCGACAATATGCGATGTGGACATCAACTAAAATGCTCGAGTTTACATGAACAACGAATTCGAACGCGACCCATCCTTCTGCATGACATTCAGAACAATGCGACAGCTGCCCACTGGAAAAGCACGGAGGACCGACGCAAATGCAGCAGACTTTTACAAGCACAGTCATCCACAATTTTCGGAAAAGCTTGCTTCACAGTTCCAGAAGAGGTGGCCATGAGGACGAGTTTCCCATGGCCCCAGGGATGTCACCATCGTGGACAGCTGAAAACGCTAGAGGAAATGACGACTATTTGATAATCGCGGAGGAATATCCCTTGTCCACGTCTAAGGCAAAATCTTGGTCCAGGTTCTGTTTAGTCCCCTTAACGCGCCTGATTTTCAGGAGGCGACAGGATTTCGAGAGTAGTTTGCTTCACCGAGCCGTTAAAAATCCGAAATTGCTCTACGGCTCTTTGCGGAAGAGCACACGTAACAGGAATCCCATTCCTGTCATAAGGAATGATGACGCTTTGGAGATATTGGACAGTACAAACAAAGCTGAGCATTTTGCTCAATTTTTTCCAATCCGTTTTCACAATAGAAGCAGACTTTATTCCAACTATTTCGGAAAACACGGGAGATCCCATCATCAAAGACATCGCGTTTCGAGAAGAAACGATTTTGAGAGAACTAAAAAGCTTAAAGGAATGTAAATCTCCCGGTCCGGACGAGATTCCAGCAAAGTTGCTTTTCGAGCTTGCCCGAGAGCTGGCCAAACCACTATCCTTTCTGTGCTAAGAATCGTTTGAAGCTGGAATTCTTCCCACAGACTGGAAGACGGCCCATATTACACCCCTTTACAAAAGCGGTAGTCGTGCTCTTGCAACGAACTACAGACCCGTCAGTCTGACATCAATCTGCTGCAAAGTGATGGAGAAAACCATAAAAAGGAGTTTATGGCTTATCTGGAAAGCCACAACCTCTTGTTCAATGCACAGCATGGCTTCCGTAGGGAAAGATATTGTGTAACGAACTTACTATATACAATGCAAAATTGGACAAGAGCACTGGAAGCAAAACGCAATGTGCATGTGGCGTATATTGATTGAATTTATATTTATTGAATTTATAAGATCATCGAAAACCACTAGGAAAAATGCATGCTACTTAAGCGGTCATTTTTTTACCAAGTGTGGTTTCTGCAGGTCAAAAAGAAGTACATTCAAAAGCCAACATCCTGGTGACTCCAAAATTTTATGGGGTTATGCTGCATGATAATCAGTATTACTACCCTTACCTAAGTAATCCTTCCTAGTCGAAAACACATTTCAGAATTTCGGCCACCCCCTTCATGAGATCGGTCAAGCACTGTACGTCACACTTTGCTAGACTGCACACACACAACACGTATGGGGGATGAGGTGGCACGCCCAGTAGCAGGCTCACACCGCGCCGGACACCTGCGCCCGATCTCGCCTCCCCGGGACCTCTTGATTCTGTCCTGACACCGTGTCCAGGAGAATGAGGATGGGGCGTGTGGTAGACGCAGCCATCACTACAAACTAAATCAGGCACGAGAACACCGCTCCTGCACCCACCTTGCTCTGAGGCACACGGACAGTCGAACTGTTGGGTACGGTGGACGACAGTAAACCGCACACTTCAACGCCCCATAGCGAGGACCCTTTCCGATCGGGTTGTCCAATTTGAACTCCATGCGCCAACACTGTTGGACCACGGAGTGACGGAGGACGCCAGTACTCGCAGTATGGAAGGCGGCATCCTTGGCGGACACTAACGCACAACTTCGAGTACTACCAGACACCCAGTTAGACATCCGGATTATCTGCTCGAGACTGTACTATCCAACTCTATGGCCCAAGACTTGAACGGCAAGGAAGCGGTGGAAAACTGTCTTATTTCAAGGCGGCTCACTGAATAATCTTCGCGCCAGGCCTCAGTCCATCCGTAAAGCCTCTTGTATTTATACAGTCGGCGGGCTAACTCATGAAATGTCAACCGAAATTCCGACATGCGTTTTCGTTTCGAAAATATTAATTAAGTAGGGTTATAAAACTATTCAGCCTGCAGTATAATTCTAGGATACTTCACTTATCTCAGGATGCCGGCTTTCGAGTGAACTTCCTTCCGGCTGCATGAAAAAAGTGCAATCTGTAAAAAATGATTACTCATGTAGCATGAAGGAGGTAACAGGGCAGCGACGACAAATTACAGGCCCATAAGCTTGACATGCATTCTCTGCAAAGTGATGGAAAGGATCATAAAGACTGAACTGATGCAATTCCTGGAAGTTCACGGCCTGCTATCGAAATGCCAACATGGGTTCCGAAAAGGAAGATCCTGCACGACAAACCTGCTGCAATCTCTCCAGAGCTGGACCCGAGCTCTCGACGACAGGCACGCGGTCCACATAGCCCTCATTGACTTCCTGAAGGCTTTCGACACTGTGCCACACCAAAGGCTCTTACATAAGCTGAAAAAATAGGGATCAGTGGCAACTTCCTTAAATGGATCGAAAACTTCCGTGTGGGTCGACACCAGGTTGTGTGCGTCGGTCGGGGAAAATCAGATCCGACTATGGTCGATAGTGGTGTCCCCCAGGGTTCAGTACTGGGACCCATTTTGTTCCTTATCTACGTGGATGATGCCGCAAAAGATTTAGACTGTGAAGTAGCAATGTTTGCGGATGACATGAAGATATGGAGTGTAATTCGGGGTCCTGCCGATGAAGACAGACTGCAGATGAACCTGAATCGGTTGGAGGAGTGGTCAAACCGTTGGCTCCTGCGGTTCAACGTTGCCAAATGTAGCATACTTCGCCTAGGCAACACAGCC
Organism: Spirometra erinaceieuropaei; assembly: GCA_902702965.1. Taxonomy (NCBI): domain Eukaryota; kingdom Metazoa; phylum Platyhelminthes; class Cestoda; order Diphyllobothriidea; family Diphyllobothriidae; genus Spirometra; species Spirometra erinaceieuropaei. The sequence continues at coordinate 262,438 of CACRXP010000834.1, forward strand.
AGATCCGCCAGCACAAGAGACTAATTTCTGGGTGGTGCAGTCCTACAAGAGGTCGAAGCCCTAAAGGACCTCGGTGTGCTTACGACGAGTTCCCTGAAACCATCCGCCCACTGTTCGAGGGTGGCAAAAAGCGCAATGTCCGTACTGTACGCCATCAAGCGTGCGTTTATGGACTTTGACGAAGAAGAATTCTCTAAGACATTCGGAACATTCGTCCGACCGCATTTAGAGTACGGCATACAAGCTTGGAGGCCGTGGGCTGTTGTGGATCAAAACTGCCTCGAAAGAGTCCAGAGGAGAGCCACGAAGATGGTTAGGGGTCAAAGCTCCTTTCCTTATGCAACCCGCCTAGTAAATCTGAACCTTTTTCCTTTGAGTTACAGGCAACTTCGCGGAGATCTCTTGCAAGCCTTCCGCATTGTAAAGGGTTTGGATTGCAGTCTGGCCTTCGAGGACTTTTTTGAATTTGCTACCACGACCAACCTCCGAGGTCACCCGTTAAAACTGCGCACTCAGCCCGCAAGGTTGGATGTACGGAAGTTCTCCTTCTCGGTTCGGGTGGTCAAACCATGGAATGAGCTTCTCGCAGATGTTGTGATGTCACCATCTATACAAAGTTATAAGAAGAATCTGGACATATTTATGTTCCGAAATGACCAAGAGCGATGAGAAGTCGAGCTCACCCCCTGTAACTCCTTCTCATTTTGTCCCACCATTATGGGCGTGTTCGAACTATTTCAGCCCAGAACGTCTATCTGTACACCACACATTTTTTACGTTGCAAATAGGGTACTCAAAGGCTTACGCCTATTTCCCTCAATAAACTGAACTGAACTGAATTTTGTCCACTGATTTTCGATGTCTTTAAAAATCCAATTATATTTCACGGAAAACATGCATAAAAATAGTCATTCTTTTGCTCATTCGGTAGATAATTACGTCCTCTTCTACTTTTATACCCGAAGGAAGGGCATAATTCGGTTTTAAGCATCTAATTGTGAGACTTTTGAACACCATGAAATGGCCGTTCATAAATCGTCATATCTCTGCATGTACCAATGTGGTTTGTAAAGTTAACAATATGGATCAAATCCACTGCTTAATTTTATGATCCCCATATGGTCCCCTTTACCACCGTAAAGAAATGTGTAGTTTTCCGTACGTGGAAAATATACGGCTTGTAGTTTGGAAACCCTGAGTCCAAGTGTGACGGTAGTGCGGGTTTAAAATTATTCGGGAATTGAAGTTCTTGAAAGCCGAATTATACCCTTCCTTCGAGTATAAAATTGGAACAGGACGTAATTTTCTACCGAATGAGCAAAAGAATGAATATTTTTATGCCTGTTTTCCATGAAAAATAATTGGACATTTAGGGGCATCGAAAATCAATGAAAAAATACATGCTACTTAAGTAGTCATTTTTTGCAGAGTATAGATTTTGTATGTTGTCTGAAAAAAGTTCATTCGAAAGGCGGCATCCTGAGGTAACTGAAATATTATAGAATTATGTTGCAGGCTGACTGGTTTTACAAACCTACTTAATTAATCTTTACGAAAGGAAAACGCATTTCGGAATTTCGGTTGGCATTTTATGAGTTAGCCTACTGTATTTCAAGGCGGCTCACTAACCTATTTTGCGGGGCAGTCTTTGCGTCAGACATCAGTCCATCTCTCACCCCCTACCGGGCAGTACTGGCGCTCTTGTCGTGGCTATCCTTCAATGTGAGCTGTTTCAGTATCCACCGCCCGACTCACCGAGTTGTGAGCAACGAACACCCCCCAAATTCCGAGAAAGGACAGAGAGGGGCGCTTCATGCGGCGCGAGCGTTTGTCAGGAATCAGGCAAGAGTGAGAGCGAGAAAGGTAGACGACAGTAAGCTCGCATTCAGACCCCGCTTACAACTGAACATTCGTTCGTCACGAGGGTCACAACTGCCTGCGGGAAGCGGAGGATACTTGTGTCCGATTGGATTACCGCGCGACAGCCTTGCGAAGCATTTGCCTCATTACCATCGCAAACTCACAGTGCACCAGAGGCAAAATGGGATCAGGACGTTCGTCGGTGACCTGAACGTAAAGCTGACTTGTTATAAAATTTTGAAGAAGGAGACACGATCGCCGGGACAAGAGCTTTATTAGCCTGACGTTTCGGATTCCTACTCGAATCCATCATCAGAGACAAAAGAGCAGAAACGGGTGGTTGCCGCACAAGGGGCTGCGGTATTTATAGGATGCAGCAGCCATGCTACCGCATACCTATGAATGTTCACGGCTTCGCCCTTCATCCGGGATTGTCACACTTGGTGTGATCATTGCTTGATGGCCGACATTCGAGTCGATAATTGCTGCCGTGGCAGTGGGTCTTTCGGTTTCATGATCAGACGCGTGATGGTTGCCTCCGGTCTGTGTGCCACTCCAACCCCAAGTGGTGCAGTTGCGGACAAAGCAACTACGTCGGAGAAACCGGAAGACAGCTCCGAACGAGAATGGCCGAACACGCGGCAGCGGTGCGCAGAAATGACTCCAGCTCTCAAGTTGCGGCTCATTCGACGAGATCCGGCCACACATTTAAATTCGATGAGGCCGAAATTCTCGCAAGAGGTGACAACCGAGTGAGCCGGGAGCTACTGGAATCATGGTTTACCGGCCCCCAATCCATCAACAAGTGCAACGATCTTCCAATTCAATACAGCGTACTGAGACTTCATCTAGGTGGAGTAATTGGCCACGCGGGAAGCGCACTGGTGAACACTCTTCCCAACACCCGGGTCAACGCGTCAGATGGTCGAGCAATCATCACGCCAACATCCAGCGCACGTGATGAAATTGCAGCAATTATGGACTCGAATGTCGGCCATCAAGCAATGATCACACCAAGTGTGACAATCCCGGATGAAGGGCGAAGCCGTGAACATTCATAGGTATGCGGTAGCATGGCTGCTGCATCCTATAAATACCGC
>CACRXP010000835.1:23665-35398 GCA_902702965.1 Spirometra erinaceieuropaei
TCGGGCAACCGTCATCAAAATACACATACGTTAGGAGGAGGAGGAAATAGCTCAGTGTGTAGACGGGAACGTTGGTAAGAGCGGGGAACGAGTCAAGACTGGTTGCATGTGCGCATTCTTCGCTTGCCAAATATAATCTGGTTCGTTTGAGAGGGCGGTGGGGAGTGTATCGGGTAGTTTCTATTCGACAGGTTAATATATTGTACAGAAAGCTTGGATATACACTGGACAGCCCATAGGTGGCGATTTCTCCTGCTCGGCATCGTCTCATTGGTTCTTTCACAGGTGGTGCCGCAGTATGTGCGGCTGCCAATCAGCCATCAATGTTCGCGGTGGCCTTCTGCGCCGAGGACAACCGCTGTTCGTTCTGGTGGTCCAATGCTACCGAGGCTGCCGTGGGACCGCCTCGCGGCACCGAGGGGGGCCTTCCGTCGGCTGCGAAGGTGGGCAGTGAGACGCGACTGCTGTCCTTCTGGGAGAACTCGTCCTCAGCAGTGATACCACCACCTCCGCCGCCGCCGCCACCGAAGCCGGTCCTGGGGACTCCGCGCAGGTCCAACTTAATGGGCGGAGCGCCGGACTGTTCATCTTCCAGCTGCTGTTTGTGTTTCAGCAGCGAGGGCGACTGGAAGGTGACACTGGACTGGGCAAGGGTTGGAAGGCCGATTCGGCCATCGGGTGTGGCGCGGCCCCGCGGAAGAGTGCCCGACTCGAGGCCCCCACTGCCGTAGGCCGGAGGCGGACGGCGGGAGGGGGAGGAGGGTGGCTGCGACAGCGACAGACTGCGGTGACCCATGCCCATGGAGACTGGACTTCGTGGGGGTATCTGCGGTGGCAACATCATCTGGCTCATAAGGGGGGAGGAGGGCGGTAGTTGACCGCGAGAGGAGTACAGGCCTTCAGAGTCCAGCTGGGAGTGATGTTGGTAGAGGGCTTCGTTGTAGGGCTGTTGCAGGCACTGATCCTCCGGCAGGGAGTAGCAAGCACAGTTATTCACCATAGGCGGGGGACAGGTTTGCAGGTTATAGGAACGAGGTGTGGTGCAGTTTAGATTGCCGCTCATAGCGCTCACAGAGCGTCCGTAACCGGCGCGACTTGAGGGCCGGTATCCACTGTAAGTTCCGTACTGATAGGCTCCAGAATGAGAGGGGAAGACCAGGCCATCTAAACAAAGAACGTAAAAAAACCGAGTTTACATAGACAGTCGACTATTTCATAGGTTTGGACGAAATAGAAAACAAGCAGCTGACAGAGCCGTCATTATCCTTTGGGCTGCGATGTCGACGGCTGGACAGGCCACCACCTCGTCATCTTCCAGATGAAGCTCGAAGCAACATTCTTCACGGAGAAATCGCATATTCTGAAGCGATAAGCCGAGCACTTCAGAACCGTGCTCAACCGTCTCCGATGACGTCATAGACCGGCTTTCCCCAGGTGGAAACCAATACCGACCTCGATCTTCCGCTCTCTCTCTTCTACAGGCAATTAGAGCTATACACAACAGCTCTCCGGAGATAAAGCCCTAGGATCCGACGCAATACCAACCGAACTTCATAAGCGTGGCGGACTTCAGTTGATGGACAAACTCACATCCTAGTTCCAGCTGTGGCGGAGAGGGCAGGTCCCTCAGGACACCATTATTGAGTAATCGTCAAGTCTGTGACAAACACCAAGGCATTTCCGTCAACGTCACGGAGAGAAGCTCCGGCAACGTCCTAAATCGCCTGAACAATGGGACAGTCTCGGAGGCACTTGCAGTTACCGATAGGGTGAAGCACCCTCTCCAGTCTCATACTCTCCACTATGCTGGTGGACACCTGCTCTTAGAAGCGGCCAGAAATCAACATCACCAACCAGCTCGAGGAAAACTGTTCAACGTACGGCGCACTTGAGGACGATCAAGAGTATCCCAGACCCATCATCCACGGCGACTATCAGCGCTCCGTGTCCGTGCCCTGCCATCCGTCACAACCATCACCACCGCTCCTAGTATGGCCTCCTGGTGATCACACCATTACCCCACGCATCGGCCTGGTCGGTCGCTTGCGAGTCCATCGCACAGTGACTGGCGGACCGAGACCAATGGCACCAACACATACCCACCGCATCTGCCCACGCATATTGAGTCATCGCATGAGTCTACACGGACACATGTACAACCATGACAACGGAATTCATCGCAGTATCGACACGTCAAACCCGCCTCACACATTTAAACCTCCCCTCTATCACTCGCACCACCAACTTCGCCACCATCAGCGTCGCCACCACGCCTACTGCGTTCAACCGTTATTAGGTAAGAGGCCTAATAACAGTCAGTTGATGAGCTTTTAGAAATAGAGGGCAATTAGTCCGTCGACCGCTGTATAAAGAGTCCTCAATTATTTTCTTTCCAAGGTGCCAGTCGAGTTCAAGACGCGGCAGGAAAAAGTACCCCAAATCCGGAAACTTCAAACCGTAGTGCGTATTCGCGCATCCAAAGGCAGTCGGGCGAGGGGGGGGGGGGGGTTCTGTCAATTAGAGGCCTCTCGGATGCACAAGAAAGCCTCCGTGTGAAAGCGTCCATCAGAAACGACGGCGGAGGAGGGGAGAGAACGAGGTCGCATGAGATCAGATACCTCGACACACTTGGGAATAGGCTGAGAGACACGATTTGATTTTGTTCACAGGTTAAGCCTCCGATTAGAGCGGGATTTGTTGCGGGGACGACCCGCCTTCGCGATTCGCATGCCTGCGTCCGACCAGACCGAGGCATGGAGAGATGCAAAAGATCATGCCAAAATGACACTACGGTCCAGATGAGGGTAACGCTCAGTCACCCCAGCCGCTTGTCTCTCTCTCCTCGGTGTCGGGTAAGGACTAAGATTAGGGTTAGCGAAACCCCCCTGTTAGCGATGGGCAACTGACAAGAGAGTAGTTGTGGTCGTGGCCAAGGTGTACGCAAAGGAGACTCGCATTCAGAAGTAGAATTACCAGACGTTTTCTTCCTCTCCGTCGGGGTGAGAAAAAAGGCGGTGGCTGTGCACGATGCGGAAGCGCGCGCGCCGACATCTGGACCGCCCAGGTGACAGGAGCATGGCCAGCTAATCACCCCAAGGACTCGAGGAGGAAACAGGTCGATGATGTTGGCATTGACGGCCTGTGATGAGTATAAGGCGTGAATCGCCCCGTGGCTAGGCTACTTTGTCGTCGATCGATCTCACAGTAAGCGCGGCAACAAGGTGACACAGTGAATACAAGCCACATTCGTAAATGCAGATACATTACGTTTCATGAACGGCCATTTCACGGTATTAAAAAATCTCACAATTAGAAACTTTTTTGAAACCGAATCATACTCTTCTTTCGAGTATAAAATCGGAAGACGGCGTGATTTTCTACCGAATGAGCAAAAGAGTGAGTATTTTTGTGCATGTTTTCCATGAAACATAATTGAATTTTTTAGGGCATCGAAAATCAACGAGAAAAAATCATGCTACTTAAGTTGTCATTTTTTGCAGCGTAAAGCTCTTGCATGCAGTCGGAAATAAATACATTCGAAAGCCGACATCCTGAGGTAACTGGATCATTATAGAATTATGCTGCATGAGAATTAATTTTACAACCCTACTTAATTAGTCTTTTCGAAACGAGAAGGCATTTCGAAATTCCGGTTGACATTTCATGAGTTGGTTCACCTACTGTACATGCACTGATGGCTATGGGAAGATCGAAGGGACTCAGCGATGCCCGCCGATCGCGCAAATCTCACATGCGCTACGCGGGGCCTGGAAGAATTTGTAAAAACGAAACCGCTCTCATAAAAAGTTGCCCCTCGAATAACCGACAGCACAAAGGTGTGAAGAATGAGACAGGAGAGCGAGAGAGGGCTGCAGAAAACCGATTTCTGGTTTTGCATTATTAAGGCGCTGGTGTGTAGAACCATGACATTTAAAGCAAAGGGGGAACATTACTAAGTTGACCAGGTGCGGGGGAAGGCTTGGAAGCAGTTATTTCGGAGCACGCTGACTGAAACCCAAGCATTGAAACGGATGCACCCTAGAAAGCATCAGCAAAAAAGAAACAAACAGGCAATGTTTCCAAGCGGCTGACTTCGTGAACTGAGGACAGTCGGCCAACGCTCCAAAACGATTTTCTATCATACGCCAACGGGTATCAATGAGCCGAAGACGGGAGTGCGAGTCCCTATGAGCTAAACGGAAGTTTCGACTGCAGCATTACGCATGTGGTAGCATCGACTCCACAGAAAATATGGAAAGACAGCCATCACAGATAATAAGAACAATACAAAGGGCGGTAAGGGATAGGGAGGGGGAGGAGGAGGGGGGGAGAGGGAGGGCCGGAGGAGGAGTGTAGGATTCCTTGCTAGGCGGATTACGCGTATAAGCCAAACCAGGGTTCGGTGTATATATGGCACTATTGGCAGAATACAGGTAATAATAAAAAAACGTACAAACTTCAACAATGGATACCACAGACAAAGCATTCCTTTGTTACTGTTCGAGCAAATCGAATTCCCAGCTCCAGGTCAGAATACAAAAACTAGTTAACTAGAGTGACGCCGATCATGCTCAAAAGAAGGTTACAAAAGGGGAAAGGGGAATGTCGACGGATACCAAAAGTGGATGCACTTGCAAAGAATTCTAAATGTTGACCAGCTGGATACAACAAGGAGAATGGGGAGGGAATGTGAAATCGAGCGTTTCCATGCTGGACAAAAGCAACTATTCGTGGACAAGGTAACTCGAGGTAAGCTTCGGAGAATTCATACAAGCGATTTTACTCGAAGATTCAGCGGTGAACTTACCAAGTCTCCCCTCCCCTCCCGCTCCCTCTTTCTCCGGTCAGATGACATAAACCGCGCAGTGCACACAAACCAACACGGGGACAAAAGGCCTTAAAGCTTATTTTTAAATGACACCGTCACGGAGGCATGAGTGGTGTGCTCTCCTAGTCTGCACTAACTCATTTTCGCCTCAACAAAACGTTAACATCAGGGCAACGTTCATCTTCTGAAAACGAGGATGACCAGCACTACCACAGTGCAATAATGGGCATTTGAACAGCACCAAACCTACTTGCCCGCCCCACATGCATGCGTTTCAGTGGCGAAACCAAGTTAGGACAATTTGATACCAGCAAAAAGTCCCCGCCTACGCATGCCATGACAAAGCTAGCTCCCCCTCAATAAAAGAACCACAAACACACAAATCAGTCGACGTTGGACCACGCCGACCACGCTCCCTTGGCTTAGCTCGTGAGTCGGAACGCTTACGAGGTTGTGGCCACTGTGTTCGGCACAAATCCCGCTGGAACAAGAGGACCCCCTGGAAAAAAATGGGGTCTGGCTGTTGGCGTAGCTCCAGGCCATCCGGCAGACTCTATAAATGGCGCATAGTGGAAAAGACTTTAACGCAGTCTAGTTGCGAAACAAGCTAGCTCTTGTGCCGCGGACCACACATAGATAATACCACCAGGCGTGAGTCAGCACAATCGGTTATGTATAAAAGGTCGCAAGCTCGAGCGGTATTACAACATTGCTAATTTTGCGCCCCCCCCCCCTTCCGCAGTCATCTGGCACAATCTTGGAAGCTTGCGCCGTCGCGCGCCGAGATGCGGACAGGGGGAGTAGCCCTCATATTCATTAACTGTCGGAGAAGATCCCCCCAAACATCAGGCCATCACGTAACCACAGCCCAGCGAGCCAGGGAGTTAACAGTATGGACTACAGCCAGAACACAAGGCCGTGAAGGTACGCATAAGATCTGTGCGCCAAAGTGTAATCAACGTGGAAGGATCACCTCGTGCAGTCAGCCTGGCAGTATGACCTGCATTCCATTCCGTGTGAATTCCAGAAACCTAGGTACTGATTAAAGACACTGCTTCTCGCAGACAGACAGACAGACAGACAGTCAATCGGAGAGAGTGGATAAGGCCTTCGGGAGAGGGAGCTAAATTCGTAGTTTTCGAGCAGAGCACAGCTCTACCTAGCTCTTTTACTTTGTAGAAGTTGAGAATGCGGGTGATGGTTCAGGGTCGGAACCCGTCGCCGAAGAGAGCTTCGGATGGTTTGAAACTACTGCGACTGTGAGCAGGCTTTCGGACAAAGGTTAGTGTAAACGGCGAACAACACTCACAACCAAAGTAGCAACGAAATTTTGGCTGCATTAAAACTTACTGCGTTGGTTATCCATGAGAAGCAGTTGGTTACCGTCCTCGGAGGGTCCGCGGCCGGAGTCGCCACTGTCAGCATCCGGGGGTGGCGGAGGGTCGTACTGAATCCCCGAGGGCATTCGAACTGCCGGTGAGGAGCTCTGCAGGCTTCCTAAGGCGCTGCGCTGGTTTCGAGACAGGGTCTGTTGGAGTTCAGCGAGGGACAAAAAGAGCGATTAGTGAGGTGGGCGGTGGACAGCAGTTAGCATCGAGATGAGTAGGAGAAAAAACGTTGACAATTGCCTCAACTTGCACCCGACTAAATTAACAGTGCGACCATTTCAATCGACGGTGTCCGCAGCCTGCCCCGTGGAGTTGGCCTAGCGCCGGTGACTAACGGGTGAACCAAAGAGGAGCAGACTTCCGTACTTTCTCTTCCTCCCAGCCACCTCATTCTGATGGCAAGACAGCGTCAGGACGATTGGAAGTTGGCGCGTGCACAGTTAAACAACCCGTCTACGCGTGCCACACACGACCCGCTCCCATTATGTCACTAGGACTCTGTTGGGGCAGTTTGGATTTCACATGTGTGGGAGGGCCATAAAGTCCGTATTAGGATGAAGCCACTACAGCCTGGCTCTCAGTCCTCTAGCCACTCTAAAATATGCACATGAGGACCGTCAGTTGAAAAACTTTACCAGCTACGACTCTTAGCGCGGCATGATAGATTTAAATGCCACAGATTTTTTATATCGGGAAGTGAGCTGGGGGAATGAGAGAGAGAGCGACCGACACTGCGAAATCCATCCCAACTGCGAATTGGCGCATTACCAGATAAACCAGGATACTACGCACGGCCTTCTGGCGAGCAGAACAAACTCGAAATCGAGGAGCGGACTGCAAATCCTACCGCGGCAACTGCAGAAAAGAAAGACATGTTTTTAGGACTGTCTTTTCTGGGAGACACCGAAGACGAACTATTAGGACGTCTAAAGACAGAGACCACAAGCGCTTCCCCCCCTCCGGCGAATTTACGCGTATGTTTCACAAACTCTTCCTTCCTACCGACTACTGTTTCAGGCCACATTGATGTGTGCTAACTCATCCACGTAGTCCTGTAGACAAGAGAGACTGGAATGGCCGTTTCTGGCCCATTAGCCGTCGTCAGCCAGTCATACCTAACCCCAAAGTGTGGGACACTTGAGGCTCGACTCCGCGACCCGTTGGCTAGAAGTCCAACGCCTCTAAACACTGAGCCCCAAGGCACGACTGGAGGCGTGAGTCCCATAGCGCGATCGGTGAGCGCTCCTCCACCATTGTCAGCTTCAACTATCGATGGCAACCTAATTCCATGGCCAGAGTAGAAACGAAAACGCTACCGAACCGATGCTACCTGTAGTTTTGCAGATCGTCGAAGCTGTCCGAGGGTTCGTCGCGACATCCCAGTCAGCCCAAAAAACTTGCCCGTATGGAACACCCGCCATGTCAGTCCTCCACTGACATTGTGGATGCTGGACTATGCGTGTTTAAAAATAGCCGAAGCTTGACACGTCTCCGCCCATCGATGCACCAGAACGATCCTTCGAGTGAGGGACGACCATCGAGTCGGATGAGACAACCTGCGTTCGCTGAGATAAACTCTCCAGGACCACAATGTCACCGAAAAAAGGCAACTGATGCGTTTGAGACAGGTTCTGTGCTGTCCGCCGCATAAATTCAATACTCTTGTCACGAAGCCGGTGCACTGGTGATAGGCGAAGACGTTGGCTCAAAATCTGGCTCAAGACGGCCTGTGGAAATATCAAGGTGGGGGTCTTCAACGTGCGGCACTCGACTCTCGTTGCTGAAGAAGAGAGCGGGTCAAATGCGCTAGACCTGTTGTCGGGTGCTACTGTGCATACAGACGTACTACCCTCGAAGCTAGGTCAGGATCCTAGACGTAGCAAGAACAGATGAGGACCCGGCCGGGGATGTGCGAGCCATGCCGAAAACCTTAGAGGCCCGTGGGAGTGCAGCAATGACTGCAAACGACGAAGACGCGTCGGTAAGGCTGTGCGCCAGCACAGCTGCAGTCGCCCAACCGCCGCATGAGGTTAAAAACAGCTACCAGCACGCATGCGCGCCTATACCGAAAGCGGAGGGCACCAACCACGGCGTCAAACGGTAGCACGTTCCTATGCGATACCTGGAGGCGGAGAGGGAGCAGGGGGAGGTTGGGGAGGACGAGGAGGAAGGGAAGGAAGCCTAGACCGAGTCAGTAGGAGCCAGGGTGAATGCGGAAGTGGCAGACGGGATGGTGGGTGATTCAGCCCGGTGCCCTCACTCACACCGCAAACAGTCTGGCCGGAGGCAGGACAAGTGGTGAAGTTGGGTTAAAGCTGACGAGAGCGCCTGCAGGCACGCAGGCAACGGCACCGCGCCTGCCGCGGGGTGGAGAAAGGAGGCTCTCGCGTAGGCCGATTTGGCAGCCAGCAAATCCACCCAGGTGACGCCGCCAACTGCTCGACCACAGCCGGCACACACGCAGGCCGGCACGCATACTTCGACAGCAGTCAGCAAGTTGGCGGTCATGTATTGCGCAATTAATAGCCCAGCAACTGGTGTTGAAGGACCGGTAGAGGGGCGCGCGCACCCACACAGGCACCCTGACAACAGCAGAGGGGGGGGCAGCCGGAAGAGGGCGTCCGGATGGCGAGGAAGATAAGAGGGGAGGGGGAGGTGGGAGAAAACGGCCCTGGAAGCACCAACGGGAGCATAAATTAGTCAGCCGGCGTGGTGTGGTGGCCAGCGTTGGCGTTGAAGGGAGATAAAGATTCATCTCATCAAGGCGAAGTATTAGGGCAAATTTGCCAGGGATTAGTATCTTCTGGCGTGAGGGGGAGGGGTTGGATGGTGTGGCGGGATATTCAACTAGAGAACGCCGACATTCAGGGACAGTTGATGATCGCTAGCCCACAAGAACAAATGGAGATGGGGTTGACGATGATGGTTGGCGTAATGATAACTATTAAAACGATGATAGTAGTAGCAGTAGTCTTGGCAGGGGCCGATGTAAACAGGCAGACTGCCTCCACGAGGTGAAGCTGACCCTTGGAGTGAAAAAAATGACGAGATTTACAAAAGTACAAATTCGCACGACCTTGCTCCGTCGAAAACCGGCCCACATGCGACCCCTCCCCAAAAAAACAGAAGCTTCGAACGGCAGATCTGCGTAGTCATTTATGCTGTCTCGTGCCAATAAATTGGATTGAAGTGTCCAGGAATTTTATAAAACAGTGGTCACAGAAGCGCCTAAAACTGCTGGAAGAAATTTTCCTCGAAGAGGTCCGGTAAATGGCAGCAGTTGCGGCTCTGTTCCACAATCATTTAAATAAACACTAAAATAAGGGACTGGGGGTATTCCTTCCCACCCACTCAAAAGGGGGTAAAACGGATCCAGTCGGACAGCCGCTCGACATACAGGCGTTCGGCTCAGCCTTTAAATTCAGATCATATGGCTACAGGCAATAGTACCAAGGAGGGTGAGGGAGACCGGACCAGACTACGCTCAATATTTCGCCATAGCAACCACGACAAGGCCAAAGCCAGATAGGAACGATAGACCTGGCGATTAATGAACCATGGGCTGGGATGGGGCTTGGACGTATCAGTTTGACCGTCGCAAACGACGATGTTCATCGTGTGTCCCACAGCGTGGAGGGCGAAAGACGGTACCTTGCGTGTGAATTAGTCTGTAGTGACAGGAGATTTGCGTAGCACCTGCCACGCTCTCCTCCCTCACCGCCCTCCCCCCGGCCGGGGATCAGTGGCAAGACAGTCAGGTGGAGGCGGGAACTCAGGCGAAGAAATGTAAACTAAGTGAGTTTCTCGCTCTAAAAGACCAGGGGGTGTAGAGGGGCAAGGAGAACATCAGAATGCCCGAGAACTCATCACCTTCTCCCGTCTATTCTATCAGGCAATTTTCTGAGACAAGAAACTTCCCCGAAAGACACAGGGTGTTCGCTAACCCAGGTATGGATTATCCGGGCGCATCTGCAGGTGTCGGAGAGAGGGAAAACCTTCAACGAAAGCTGGTTCGACACAAGGTAGGCAAGCCGGTCAGTCAGAGAAAGTTGCGGCAATAAGGCTACAAACTGGTGAACGGAGAAGGGGTAGGCAGAAAGAGACGTCTACCTTCAAAACAATCCTACTGCTACGCCCTATCACGCATCAACTATTCAATGAGTCAACGCTCGACCGGGCTGTTGGGCACCTAGAGGGTCATTCGAAGACCAACGGCACCGAGAGAACCAATCCACTGTCCAACAACAGCAATAGTTAAATTTCGATAAAATAATAATAATAATAAATGTTGATGATGCTGCGAACTTACGCCGAAGGTGTGCATTGGCATGCCGGTCGACAGGTCCCCGTTGAAGTCACTCGCATAAGGCGTGCCGGTAATCATTGAAACGGAGTTGGGTTGAGGGAAACAGACCAAACTGGTGTTGTCTGAGGTCCCCATGACAGATCCACAAACCACAGGCGAACCGTAACTCAGGGGAACCGATGAGAAGACTTGTCCATTCTCATCGATTACGAGACTGCCCTGACCGGGGACGTTCCGGGGACCACCACCACCACCACCGCCACCCTGTGGATAGAAGGTACCACTGCAGTCCTTTGAGCCAATTGTCGCGGACCAGGTGTTGGAGGTGAGGGCCTCTTTGCTGGGATCGATGTAAGGACTGCCGGCACAGACAGTCTGACAGGGGCTAGCGTAATCATGCCCCTCCTGCACCACCCCATTATACCTGGCCGGTTTACGACGCACGCAGACAATAGCGATGATGAGGAGGATGGAGATAATGGCTGTGACAGCAATCATGACAAGAATTATTGTTACATTCAGGGCTCCAGCACGCCCAACGCCCAGGAAACCGGCAGACTCATCGGGATCCATCTGTACATTGACAATCATCCAGGTGTCGGTGTATAAAGGCTTCGGACCACAGTCCGAGGCCCGAATGCGAATCTTCAGACTCATCGGCACCAGGGTGTCCGCGACCAGGATCTCGCCTGTGGACCCATTGAGGTAGAAGGGGCCGGTGCGGTAACCCATCAAGGAGCTGCCAACCTCCGGGAGGGCCTGACTAGCCGATGACTGGTCGCCAGCGTGCGAGGTGGCAGACTGGGCATTGTAGAGTCCTCGAGCCAGGGAGATTGGGGGCATCGGTTGGCCGTGAGGGTCCAGGATTTGAAATTCCACGGTGCCAGACGCGTCTGCATCAATGTCGTAGGCTTGCAGACGTGCCACCAGGGTGCCGGGTTGATTAGCGGTGGTTATGTTGATTTGCCGGGCCGACTCGGTGGGGAATGTCCACACAGGAGGGTTGTCGTTCTCATCGAGGACCAGGACAAGAAGCATTGCAGTGCTGGCCAACGGTTGACTACCATTATCGCGCACGGCCACGTTTAGGAGGTAACTAGAAACGCTTTCACGATCCAACTCGACCAGGGTCTCGATACCTCCGTCGGGAGTGATCTGGAAGATACGCTGGTCCAGCAGCTGACGACCCGGAGTCCCCGCCAGGTCGTCCA
>CACRXP010000835.1:89455-99848 GCA_902702965.1 Spirometra erinaceieuropaei
CACCTGACTGCAAGGCGGAGACAGTGCCATGGCGACCGGAGGTGGGCGTTGGCGAGGTGGCTATGTAAGCAGTCCGTCTACGCGGACCACACATGGCCTGATTATCGCGGTTAGTGTCGGGTTCTCATAAGAGCGACATGGATCTCGAACGCATGAGTGAGGACTACTTTGGGGAGAAACTAATGCAGTCTGACTCTCAGTCCACCAGCCGTTTAAAAATGTCCCATCCGGTTTACTTAAAGCATCTATGTATAGCATGTTATTTGTTTCGCCAAATGTCCTGTTGTTACTCAAGGAAATTTTCCACTAAACTACTGTAAGACATCCGTCTACATATCATGTAATCCCAGGTAAACCGCCCAGTCCCTAGCCTCATTCTTCAACAGATTATACTAACGTCGGAATAGGAACTGCATCGTGAAGTATTTATTGACAGAAAAAAGAGACACTGGAATTACTGTTTCCCATTTATTTGCTATCACCGGGTTCAGAGGCCCGGTAGATGCATGTGTCAAACGTTCTTAGCCATTGAGATAGGAGACTCAGGCCCTGTCGGCCATAAGATTGCGTATCAGCACCCCCCCCCGCAGTTCGTGATTCAAGAAAAAGGCACATTCAGAGCCCTCTGCGGGGTTTCTTCCATTTCTGTTTGAATATGGACTTCTGCTCTCAATACGCAGAGGTTTAAAAGATATTCATACCCTCATTAGCAATTATTACCATGGAAAATTCCGGCATGTTCTTGGTCGTCGAAATGCATGATAGAAAAATGTCCCTTTGATAGTTACCTCTAGGACTATTTGACTCCCTGGTTCCAAAAATATAACTTGTAGCTTGCGGGATAATTGGTTTTAAAAATGGCAGTTTTATACATGACCGTTGTGTCAGAGTAAAGGCTTACTTAAAAAAGTTTAGGACTTGTTGTCTCTCATCGCGAGATCTGCATCCATAGATATTACAATAAGACCACTAAGATTTTTTAGGTAAAAATTGCTTGTCTGCGCTTCATTTTGTCAAGCATAAAAAGATTTCCTATTTTGTCATCATAGTATTTGTTGCGAACGAAGAGATGCATCATTCGTAACCAAAATGGGAAATTCTGGCAGTGTTTAATGCAGATGAACAACAGTGCCTACGAGAGAATTAGTTCAATAACGACAGGGGCTCAGTAGTAAGGCATGGTAGGGGGCGCTCACCGATCGTTCATACTGAACTCACTCGTTCCGTTGTGCCTTACGGGCTCTCTCTCGAACCCAACCAGCTGCAGCACAGCGGCGCATAATATAGGCAGTATGTTATTACCGACAAAAACAAGGGAGACTGGAATGGCCATTTCTGGCTTATTAGCCGTCGTCAGCCAGTCGTACCCAACCCCGAAGTGTGGAACACCCGAGGCTCGAACTCGACCCCCGCCAGCTTTGAAGAACCTGAGCCTCGAATCCGCGTCCATTGCTCATCGAGCGTCATTAAGTTCAATGCTCTACGATCAACTCACAGGCCAGATTGCCCTGTCGATTGCAATCGAGGAAATGCCCACCATTTACGTAGCCACATTAACAGGCACTGAAGGAAGCCTTCAGTTTATTCGTGCCCTCCGAAAGGCTTCCTTGGTTGATCTCGTTCACAAACCATGATTGAGTATGCAGTGAGTAAATTTCGGTCAGATGTGCTTATGTAGCCCCATCTGAATTAAACAAACCCCAGTCACCTGTGATACGGGACCGGCGGCAATAGGGGTTTTTGCAGGTGGGACCGCGGAATGCACAGGCGACGAGGTCAAGCGGTTGCATACAAAAGAAAGGCTATTAGGAATGCGCAGTTGTGCTTTGAGTGATTTAGAAATAGTTGCCATAACCCTAACTCCTGACTCTAACCCCTAGCCGCAACCCCCTAAGCCGCACTTCTAACCCTTACTTCAACCCCAACATCATTGGGTCCATCAGGTGAGGCTACACAACCACATCTTACCTAAATTTATACGAAGTTTTTGATCCTCATTCAAGGACGGTTTCCTTTTTAAAGTATTAGCAAAAGTTCATACTATGGAACATACTGGCGTGTTATATCTGAAAGCGTAGATAAAATAATCCTGAATTTACTTTTTTAATTACAGTCTGGGTCCGAATTAGTTTATAAAATGTGCCCTGAACTTTTTCTCTCCATATTCAGGTTGACGTAGAGAGGCGCGCCCGGGAACCCATCGCGTATTGTAACGTGTACACAGCAGTCCTCAACCCTCGCAAGTAGGTTTAAAAAAGCAGGGAATATGAGACTGCATGTGTGCTCGAGTTTGCTTCTTAAAAAAAGTCGCACAGCGGTTAAAAGTTGTATTTTAAAATACTATGCCAGTTATTATCACAAGAATTTATACTGTTACATCTCAGCATTTTAAAAACTGAATTTCGAGAAGTTGTTGCTAAAAAAACTACATAAACTGAACTTTATTCAGTCCTTTGCAGGATGTCCAGTTCTGGCTTATTAGCCGTCCTCAGTCAACCTTGCCCAATCCCACACTTGGTTGCACCTGAGGTTTGATGACGCTGACCAGTGAGTCATGCGGTCGTTGTCCCGTAACGTAATCAGCGAGCAGCCTCAACTATAGTTACTATACCAGACGGCAACCGACCGGACAACCAGCCCGCGAGTTAGTGGTCGGAGCATTAGATTAACAATCAATAGAGCTCTGGTTCGAGCCAAGGGTGTCACTAAACCTGGGGTTAGGTACAGTAGGTGCACTAACTCATGAGATGTCAACCGAAATACCGAAATGCGTTTTCGTTTCGAAAAGAGTAATTAAGTAGGGTCGTAAAACCAATCATCGTTCAGCATAATTCTACAATAATTCAATTACCTCGGGATGCCGGCTTTTAAATAAATTTCTTTTCAGCTGCATGCAGGAGCTACACTCTGCAAAAGTGACAGTTTAAGTAGCATGCATTTTTCTCATTGATTTTCGATACCCTTAAAAATTTGATTATATTTCATGGAAACCATGCATAAAAATATTCGTTTTCTTTCTCATTCGGTAGGAAATTACGTCTTCTTGCAATTTTATTCTCGAAGGAAGGGTATAATTCGGCTTTTAAAAAGTTTATAATTGTGAGATTTTCTAATACCGTGAACTGGCCGTTCATAAAACGTCATGTCTCCGCATTTACTAGTGTTGCTTGCAAAGCTAAAAATAAGGCTCAACTCCACTGCTAAATGTTATGAACCCCATATGATCTCCTCTGAATGCCGTAGGGAAATTTACGGTTTTTCGTACGCGGAAAATATACGGCTTGCAGTTTGAAAACTCTGAATGCATGTGTAACGGCAGGTCGAGTTCCAAATTATTCGGGAATAGGAGGTTTGTTAAATCGAATTAAACCCTTTCGTCGAATACAACATTTAAAGAAGACGTAATTTTCTACCGAATGAGAAGAGAATGAATATTTTAATGCGTGTTTTCCATGAAATATAAGTGACCTTTTAAGGACATTGAAAATCCATGAGAAAAATTCATGCTACTTGTGTGGTCATTTTTTACAGAGTGTAATTCCTGCATGCAGCCGAAAAGAAGTTTGGTTGAAAGCCGGTATCCTGAGGTAGCTGAATTGTGATAGAATTATACTGCAAGATGATTGGTTTTACGACCCTACTTAATTAGTCTTTTCGAAACGAAAACGTATTTCAGAATTTTGGCTGGCATTTCATGAGTTAGCCTACCTACTGTAAGGTTGGCTGACGGCGGCTAATAAGCCGGAAATGGCCGTTGGTAGTCGCCTTCTCCACCAAGTGTCTTCAAGTATCTGGTTGGATGACACGTCCTAAATGATTCTAGCATCTTTTTTTCTAGACACACAGATGTACACTGTTGTTGGTTGTGTACAACCCAGTTCCTTGGAGATGGTCTGTTAGAAGCAGTAGAGGGGCAAATGCCCTTTCTCACCTGTTTCTGCAGGTATCACCGCCAAACCTCCGTAAACTTGTGCACACCCTAACCCTCGTCCTTCGCTTACAGGAGCCCTAAGTATAAAACAGACCGAAGAACACACCTCTTTAGGACAAAGTGGAATGCACTTGTATTTGCTGTATTTTATTACTGAAAAAGACAAGGGAGACTGGAATAGCCATTTCTGGCTTATTAGCCGTCGTCAGCCAGTCACACCCAACCCCGAAGCGTGGAACACCCGAGGCTCGAACTCGCGACCTGTTAGTTAGAAGCCCACGCCTCTAACCACTGGGCCACAAGCCCGTTGTCCTGTTGGTTTCGATCGGGAATATACAATGGTGGAGGGTGCGCTCACCGATGTTTCTTACGGATCTCACTCGTTCCGTTGTGCCTTATGGACTCTCCCTCGAGCCCAACCAGCAGGCGCCTAGCGGCGCATGATATAGGCAGTATGTTATTACCGAAAAAGACAAGGAAGACTGGAATGGCCATTTTTGGCTTATTAGGCGTCGTCAGCCGGTCATACCCAACCCCGAAGTGTGGAACGCCTGAGGCTCGAACTCGCGCTCCCTGACCACTGAGCCACGGACTAGTAAGCCAGAAATGGCCATTCCAGTCTCTCTTGTTTTTTCGGTAATAACATACTGCCTATATCATGCGTCGCTGTGCGGCCGCTGGTTGGGCTCGAGAGAGAGAGCCCGTAAGTCAAAACGGAACGAGTGATTTCAGTAAGAACGATCGGTGAGCGCCCCTACCATTGAACTTGCATATTTTTGCAAGAGTACAGTCGAATCTCTGACCCAAAAGTAGATCGATAGTGCTTGATTCTCAAGTCGGCTACCTCGCGCAATCACACAATTGCTTCTGTCCATCCCCAGAGAGGCACGTTCCACAACCCAGTCGGTGAGCACTCATCTGTCATAATTACTATTCCGGATCAGGACGGACGGGACAATGGGCCCGTGGCCCAACAGTACAGTGTCAAACTCCATAACCAATGATCCCGAGTTCGAATCTCAAGTGATCCACACCTGGGGTCGGGTATGACTGGCCGAAGACGGAGAATAAGCCAGAAATGGTCATTACGGCCACCCTTTTCTTTGTCGGCACAACCTCATTTAAATAAATGCCAGCTAAAACCAGATTTATGAGTAAGAAAATATTTTTCAAGAGGACGTCAGAAGCGGGATATGGCGATGCTAGTTGCTTACCAATGGAATAAACCGAGAAAAACATTTGTGGTGAACATCTTAGAGGTCTCTTTTGTCATCGTACGTCGTTGTTTGGAGTTGGTTAATGTCAAAAAGGGGAAAAAATCACAGACGAATTAGGGTGTTGTACATTTGCTCTGAGTAGGAAGCATATTCATAAAATGCGTTCGCTCCTCTCGCTTCCAGTTGCTACTTCGTTGCCTTCTTATTAACCTTAACGGCAGGACGTGGTACAGGTAGCTCCCGTAGTACAGATAGCCTTGAGCTAAATTCCAGGAGAGTTGAGGTTGGTGGAGTTAGGTTTATGGTTGTGATGGTAAAGGTTATTGTTAGGAAGGTGTGGCCGTCCCCAAACAGACCACATGGTAGATGCGCTGGACCAACACGGGGAGCATATCGAATTCTGGCAGGCGTTATCGGATTCGCGCAACATAACAAGTGCCAACATCTCTGGGAAGTGCGGTGGCAGACCCGGTTGCCGACAGACGTCGCGCAGATCGGGAGGCCTGACGCCCTCCCTACTGTTGTTTTTGGTTAAAATCCTGGTCATTTGCTGTGCGGACCAGGGGGTGTGTGCAGTGGATCGCCAAGGTGCGGACTCGACAGTGCCATCCACCTGCGCCCTCCACCGTTCCCGGTTTTTTTGACTCTGTCATGATAGAGGGCCAGTGTGGGGAGAAGGATAAACCGCAGTAGATGCTGCGTAATTTCCTACCGAATGAGAAAAAGGAATGAATATTTTTATGCACTTTTTCCATGAAATATAATTGAATTTTCAAGGGCATCGAAAATCAATGAGAAAATTGCATGCTACATATGTAGTCATTTTTTGCAGAGTATAGATCTTGCATGCAGTCGAAAATAAGTTCTTTCGAAAGCCGACACCCTGAGGTAACTGGATCATTATAGATTTATGCTGCATCATGATTAGTTTTACAACACTACTTAATTTATCTTTTCGAAAGGAGAACGCATTTCGAAATTTTGGTTGACATTTCATGAGTTAGCACATATGCTGTAGCTGTGTGGCTCACGGTGGACATCATCGAAATCGACGGTCGAAATTTTATGATAATTAAATCAGTCTGTTTGAAACTTGCAAGGAGCCTTGCTCCATTAACGTGGGGAGTAAGTTTAGTCCTCCACGGAGAACTGAAATTAGAAGGCCATGCGGGCATATGTCATCTATGACACATGGTTGAGAAGAGAGTGGTGAGCAGTGCCTAATTGTCAGTGTTCGCCACTTATCGTGTTGTCCGTAATGATAGTGAGTCATATTAATCAAAGGCCGTGTGCACGGTCGTCCAGTAACTGGTGCCGTCCGGTTTTGTTGTTGTTTAAAATCCTGGTCAAGTGTTTGTTGTGGACCAGCGGGTGTGGTGGTACGCCTAGATGCGGGTCCGTCCGTGCCAGCCACCTGCGCCCTCTCCCGCCTCCGGTCTTATTGACGCTGTCTTGACATTGGGCAAAGCTGGCGGGGGGGGGGAGCGAGGAGTGCGGCAGATGCTACGCAAGTCTGATACCACTAAAAACTAAGTCACGCGCAAGTCACCGTGCCTGCCCCCACCTTGCTGTGGAGCGCACGGTGGACATCGTCGGCAACAACGGTCGAACTGCGACCTATTGTAAGAAATGTAACCACCTGAGCTACGAGGCCCCGCTGCCAAAATATCAATGAATTACGTGAGCCTAGTAGTCATCTGGTGGATTCTAGGTGAATTACTTAGGAAATCCTGCTTGGGCAGTCAACTTACTGTATCAGATTTGGTGGATTCCAGACGTTGCAGTAGGTTGGGCGGGTAATTTGACCCAAGTGTGATAAAACTCGCGTCGTCCGGCAGGGCCTCGTAGCTCAGGTGGTTAGAGCGTTGGCTGTACTAAAGCCTTCCCCCTTACTGCGTGGGTTCGAATCCCACCGAGGCGCCGAGTTTTTCACAGTTGGGTCAATATGAATTATTCAAAATCTGCCAAAATATTAATGGACTCTGGAATTTAACGCCAGGCCTCCTGTAGCACAGGGGACGCTTATTCCCATGCCTAGTGGCCTGAACGACTGAATTAGGCGTACTCTGTCGGACTGCTCTACGGAGACATACTGACCGCATAATAAGAATTTTAATCCTACCATCTTGATACTGAGGCGAAAACGTTTTTGCACGGCAACGATCGTGTGAAGCACCCCAAACACACACGACCAGCTAAAGGTGCCTGTCTTACGGGAAAGGTGGTGATAGGGGCTTTACAGGCGGGGCTTATGTTTGCATCGAGGAATGGCAAAATAAGTATAGATAACTGCTAAATTCGTTTTTAGGGCGGAAAAGTTTAATGCATTGACATATAGCAATGCACTGAAGATCGCGCTTAAGAAAGTATTTGTCCAGACTGTATGGGAAAGTAGTATGCTGACTTCGATCAGGAGCAATTTATGCAAGTATTCTAACACCTTATTCGAGTACTACTGCAGTTTCCTGGTTTCCTTCTTAAACCCGCCGTTTTTTGATTGCTTCGCACTGTTCCTTGCCACTGTTTTCTGGTTTACTTCGTGTTGGTGTTTTCATTATTTCAATTTTTTCCACTGTAAGTTGAAGGATATTTAACAGCCTGTGTACTGTATAGGACTTGTCACTTCCATCTTCAAAGTGATACCTCATATGTGGGAGAATTAAAGTAGTTCATTTGGGTTCCCATAGCAACATTAAAGTCAGACGATGGGTAGACTTTTTCACCTCATGGGCTCCACGGGTAAGTTCAGAATGCTACATAGAAAACAAGTGTACATTGTGGGCTTCATCAGGCAGGGACTATGGGAGTTATGTCCATCGCCGCAAGTACAGTCTCTCGTCCATTACGCGCCGGAAAATCCAGAGAGAGAGAGAGAGAGAGAGAGGACTGCTTTATTTTGAAAATAAATTTCAAAACTTTCAGCAAAAACGGTTCTCCAGTACACAGTGATTACCATAGAGATTAACAGGTTTTTGGACAGACAGGTGGACATGATTAAATATGATGAAAAAAAGGACTTTAAGGTGCAAGATCGAGTTTTAGTTTTTGTTTTTCAACATCTTTGCAGGTGAGATACCGGGCTAGAAATGGCAGTATGGAATTCCGATAGGCCGAAGTGCGGCAAGGGATGTGGCGGAAGCATCGACGCGTGGGGCGTAAGGATTTCGCAGCCATTAACTCATTATGAAGGGGATGGACGGTGTCATTCAGAATTCGGTCAGCGAATTGCTCCACCGAGTTGAAATGTCGCTGCACGATGATATCAACTAAAAGATGATAGGAAACACCAGCAGCAGAGGCGAGCATTCGAATGACACGCTTAAAAATAATTAGATCTTTTTTAAGTAAAGCTGGAAAAATAACTGGAGAACAATAAAGAATGAGTGGAAGAATACAGCCATCTATGAATCGCCAGATTAAGGACTGGGGTGTGTGATATGAACGTAGACGACGAATGTAATAAACAAGTTTTTGAATTTTTGTTAAAAGGGTTTCCATATGAAGAGAAAAAGAGAGATTTGAGGATAAAGTAACACCTAGGTACCGGAAAGAAGATACCTCATTGGGAAGAATATCCAAAGGTTCAGGAATGGGAGAGGGTCGCAATCGACACACACACTGTACTGATTTCTGATTGTTGAGTAGGAGTCCATTATTCGAAGACCATGCGGAGACGTGGTCTAAGCCATCCTTTAAAGACTGTAGGTGAGTCAGGTTTTTGAGTGGGTGGCCTACGACCATGTCATCGGCATACTTAACATACAGACAGTCGTTTGGCGATCTCAAGTCATCAGTATGTAGGGAGAAAAGATGAGGGGATAAGATAGAACCTTGTAGAACTCCACAATTGTTTGGAAGAATAGAAGATTTTCTCCTTCCCGACTGGACAAACTGAGTGCGGGAGGAAAAATAATCTCTAAGCCAAGAGACAACCCAGCTCGGAGTGTCGCACGCAGCTGCTTTGTTCAGGAGGAGTTGGCGCGGAATAGTGTTGAAGGCGGATGAGTAGTCGAGAAAAGCACATGCATATGCACGGCATCCCTTGTCTAAGTCTCTCAAAGCTGAATGAACAACTAAAGCAACAGCATCCAAGGTGCTACGCTTTGCCTTGTATGCAAATTGTAGAGGATCAGAAAAATTGACGGAGGAGGACTTAAGGGAATCTAATGCAACTCGTTCAGTAAGTTTCAGGAGTGCAGAAGAGCAGGCAATAGGACGGAAAGATTTAGGAGCGAAAGTTAAAGATTTTTTAGGGATTGGAGTAATTCTTACTGTACGCCAGGCGTCAGGAATCTTGGTTTATAGACTCGGACTGCCGACCAGCGTACGGGAAGAGAGGATGGGGCCGATACTGGGGGATCCATTCCTCACATTCTGCTGGTTGGGCTCGAGAAAGAGCCTATAAGACACAACGGAACGAGTGAGTTCCGTAAGAACGGTCAGTGAGCGCCCCTCTATCACTGTACACCTTTTCTAGCCCCCTCCCCCTCGCGGGGGCAGGCAACGCATCCCTGAACAGGGCTGCCCGGTTATCCCAGACGGCTGCCGGACTCCACTATGGGCCACGACTTTTTGTTAGTGAGAGAACGACCCGAATTAGCCTGGGACCTTGGTGGTGAGGTGATGATGTGATGGAGTGAAGTAGGAGAGAGCATACACACTAACTAACGCTAGGGGACTTAGAACTAGAGTGAACAAGCGGACACAGTCATCAGTCAGAGACAAAGTGAGGGCACCACACAAAGTCAAGCACCGTAACACCTAGCTATTAGTAGAGAGTGGCATAGACTGACAGACAGACAATCGCAGCAGGCATCGAGGGTGTCGTTTAGCTATTAACAGACAGACTAGCATATAAAGGGCAGGCAGCAAGCGTAGCGTACGACGCGGAACTTCAACAAACAAAAGGAAGAAACAAAGCAAACGCACTTACCTGAGGGGGAACTTACCTGGATCGCTGGGAACCACGCTGTCTGTAGGCTGGCCGTGGCCGCAGACAAAAAAAACACACGGTCGAAACAGCCAAAACCGAAACAACAACAACAACAATCGCTCTCTTCCTCTTCCAGCCTATTCTTCTTCTTCTCCTACTCCTACTTTTCGCCGCCGACGAAGGGCACTGCTCCTCTCCTCAGCGCCGACGGCAGCACTCTCCTAACTGAGAAGACGCAAATCCTACAGCGATGGGCCGAGCATTTCCGAGGCGTCCTCAACCGCCCTTCCGTCATCTCCGACGCCGCCATCG
>CACRXP010000835.1:113773-125450 GCA_902702965.1 Spirometra erinaceieuropaei
GGTTTTATGGAGTACCCACCTCTAGGCCATTTTGATGGGGTGCCTAGGAGTTACAGTCACCGAACAAGAATACATGCAGATACTAAACGAAAGATTTCTTGATGTTTGCGATTCCGTTGTTTCGCGTGATGAGAGAGAGAGAGGAATTCACTTTATTTTGAAATTATAAATTCAAAATTTTCAGCAAAAATGGGCCCCATTCACTGTGGGCACAAAATAGGTTAGTAATTTACGCAAGATTCAAAACGTTTTATATAAAATGGAACGACTTCTATGGGGGCAGTTCGAGTCTTAGCTTCAGTATTTTCTGTCGCTTCACACATGAGATAGCGCGCCAGGGATGGCAGTACAGAATGTCGGTATGCCGATGTTCGACAAGAGATAACTCGAAAGCCACGGCCCATGGGGCGGGAAGACGTCGCAGGGATTAGTTCAGAATGCAGGGGATGAGCAACATCATTCAGAATTCGACCAGCGAATTGCTTGACTGATTTGAAATGTTGTTGAAGGATAGTTTCGACTAAAAAGGCATATGAAATATCGGCAGCAGAAGAGAGCATTCGGAGGACTCATTTCAAAGTAAGCAGATCTTTTTTGAGAAAAGCAGGAAAAGCGACAGGGGCACAATAAAGAATAAGAGGAAGAATACAGGCATCTCTGAATCGCCAGACTAGGAGTTGAGATTTGTGGTAGTGATGTAAACGACGGATGCAATAAAGAAGTTTAAGAACTTTAGTGAAAAGAGACTCAATATCGACGGAGAATGAGAGATTTGATGACAAAGTAACGCCAAGGCACCTGAAAGAGAATACCTCGTTGGAAAAGATGCCTAAGGATTCAGGGCTAGGAGCCTGAACCAAAGCTTACAGTATTTGGGAAGTAGGCAGTACTAAGACAAGTAAACAATATCACTAGCTTCTGAAACATTTTTGCAGATATTTTAATCCCCCCTGTGCGGAGGTTTTTGGCGACAGCCTGCGTAAAGTCCGAAATCGGTGGAAGAAATCTACGCTAAGTAAATACGACTTTTTCCGTGTTTGCTTTTCATGTGTAGGCAGAAAGCCACCGAATTTCGGTTGAGATGATACTATGTTTGAGCTGATTTCGAATTCCCCTTCGTGCTAGTCATTCCCTCGACCTAATCGGATTAATCTGTACTGTCAATAAGATATCTGTGACCGGCTTAGGGTTTTCGGTCGAACGTGTGACAAGGCTGAACGTCAGTGTCCTTTTACATGGAATGCTAAAATAAAAATACGTATTAGTTTTATTTGGGAGAGTATTTTAATTATAAGTGACATAAAGCATACTTTTCCGAATACAAGCTTCATTCTGGATGCCCGTTCCTCATTCATTTACATAAGTTCTTCATATTTGATGGCTCCACCCAGAGAAATAGCAAATAAAACATAAAGTCCGTGCATAGGGAAGAGAAGACGAAAGTCGAATGACATTCGAGGAACATCTGAATGCGGCTTCCCCGAAATACAATTTACTATGGAGGAGGAAGAGAACAACCAGCTGGCCTTCCTGGATATCCTCGTATGTCGCAAAGATTGTGGTGAAATAAAAATCAAAGTGTTCAGGAAAGCGACAAATACGATGCAAGTACTGAATTTCAACAGCAACCACCCAGTCAGCCACAAACGCAGCTGTGTAAGGACGCTCTACCGGCGTGTCGAAACGCACAGCAGTGAGCCGGAAGGCAAGATTACCGAACTACAATACCTTCGACAGGTCTTCAAAGCCAATGGCTACCCGCGCAACTTCGTCAACCGGTGCATACGCAAAAGGGACGAAAGGCCTAACCGAATGGACACCAAATTTTGGCGAGCGCTTCCGTATGTCAAGAACGTTTCGGAAGCTGTTGGCCGCCTTCTCGCACCACTTGGGGTTGGAGGTGGGCCCAGTATTGCCTTGGGCGTGGATTCGTCTAGAATGTCGTAGACTTCTGACGCATCCGGTTCACTTCTCCTCCCTCATCCGCCGGGTACAGTAAAGACTGCGCTAGCAGATGGGTGTGAATGGAGTGGCCAGTGGGGCCGTGGCCACGCATACGCCCAACGCAGACGCGCTAGGTCCACAAGAACCAGACGTCGCCGTCGTCGTCGTCATCATCTTCCTACCTCCCTACTTCTTCTTCCCACGCTCGACACTAAATAATTCATCGGAATTCTCTGACCCACCTACAACTAGCAGCTGCTACTCCACTGTTTTGTGCGGCAGGTTAACGATAGTGCAAGAATGGGCAGGTCAGAACGTCTCCTCTGACTGTTTTATTAGGGGTTATAGGGAGTGGTAGGGAGTGTATCCTTTGACCTGGAAAAGAATAGTAAAGTCAAGTATAGCTTCTCGGAAAGACCGACCAGGGCTGTACAAGTCCTTTTAGTAACATCTAGTTATGTTCAAATGGGTTAAACCTCCTGTTTTTTACCATTCAGACGAAGACGCACTGGTTTAACCCTACGAAAAAATAGACACAAGAAGAAACTTGTGATTTTATCTGAATGAAAACCACGAGGAAGCCTGTGGACGCATTCTTTTGTATGGCAGTTCGTCCAAATCATCGGTACCAGTATAGTTATTTATATGAGGATACAGCATGCACATTGATCTACCGCCAGATGTAGTTGTGCCAATTGAGAACCTCGTGTTAAAGAAAACATAGAATATACCAGGAAAAATACCCATCCCCCTTTTATGACATTTCTAGGCAAAGCACCTCTGATTTCCAGGTCCGGTACCGTGATTTCGTCTTCTGTCTGTGCGATGTTGCTATTGCTTTCTTAGAAAATTCCCCCACAAGGTGAGTTAAGCCCTAATCACTGTGGTTCTGGAACAGATAACATGGAACACAAGTCAACAAGGTCAGATGTGGATATGTAGCTCAACTGATATAAATCAACCCTAGCCACCTGTAATACGGGACCGGTGGTAATAGGGGTTTTTACAGATGCGACTGCGGAACACACAGGCGACGAGGTTAAGCAGTTGTACGAATGAGAAAAGCTATTGGGAATGCGCGGTTGTACTTTGAGGTGTTGAAAAGTATTTACCCCATCCCCTAACCCTAACTCCTAACCATAACGTCTAATCCTAACCCCTAACTCCAACGCCAAAAATATTCTGTCCATCGGGTGGGGCTACATAACCACATCTTACCATCAAAAAAGGTCGTCCTCAGCAGAGGCGTACCATGCGAAATGTTTCCATGTGCCTGAATCGGCATTCGTATTTCACTGCTAAACTCCCAAAAGATTTTTCCTCCATAAGACAAGTACGTAATTCGTAACATACAGTGAGCCACCGTTCTCATGAAATGTTGGCAGAAATTCTAAAATGTGCTTTAGGTTAGGTAGAATTACTTAGGTGGGGTTGTAATGTTCATCCTCACGCGGCATAATCCCATAATATTTCGAACTCGCCAGGAATCCCGTTTTTGAATGCATCTCTTTTTTACCTCCCACAGAAGTAGCACTCGGTAAAGAATGACTACTTAAGAAGCATGTATTTCTCACTTGATTATCGATGGTCTTGTAAATTGAAATATATTTTATAGAGAACATGCACAAATTATGCTTTCTTATACTCGTTTAGTAGGGGACCACATTGTCTTCACATTTTATGCCCGAAGAAAGGGTATATTCAGGTTTTTAAAAGGTTCCCTGTTCCCGAATAATTTTGCTCCTGATAAGCCGTTGCGTTAGCGTTTGGAGGTTTCAGTCTACAAGATGCATGCTCTCCGCGTAAGAAAAACCATATACTCCTCGACGTCTTTGAAAAGATGCCATATAGAGTTAACAAAATCTTGCAACGGACGCGGATTATGTTGTACATTTTATGAGAAGCACTGGCAAACGTACAGGTACGATGCTGTATGAATGGACATTGCACGGTTTTAAAAAATCTCATAATTAGAAAGTTGTTTAAAACGCAAAAATACACTTTCTTCGGGCATAAAACGTGAAGACAATGTGCTTCCCTACTAAACGAGTAAAGGAAAGCATATTTTGTGCATGCTTTCTATAAAGTATATTTCAGTTTATAAGACCATGGAAAATCAATGTGAAAAATACATGCTACTTAAGTAGTCATTTTTACCCAACGCGCCTTCTGCAGGAGGTCGAAAATAGGTGCATTCAAAAGCCAACATCCCGGCAAGTTCGAAATATTATGGGATTATGCCGCGTGAGGATGAATATTACAACCCCACCAAAGTAATTTTTCCCAACCGTAGGCACATTTTAGAATTTCTGCCAACATTTCATGAAATCGGTCACTCACTGTATATATTGTTTCATACAGATATTACATGATTTAACATGCTGACAGCCCAGGTACTGGCTAATAGTCAGCGAAACATGTGTCCAGGCATTTGCGCGGTACATATGATATCAGTATGATGGATCATGCAATACAAGTTCTAAATTGGATTATCTACCAGAAAGCAGACAGGGAATGCTGGGGGACCCACTGACGAGCCGAACCCCTCGCAGCTGCGGCAAACCATTGCGAAACACGCGTGTATGAGCTTTTGGTTATTACCTGTGCTGTTAGTATGGGATCACCTTGCCCTACAGTGTACTACTGACTGCCTGTTAGGAGCTTATGAATATTACGCGGTTACCTGGCCGTAGCCGATAGACTTCAACTCAAATATCCATACCAACGTTTCCATCGAGGCTGGAGAGGTTTGTCTGGAAGGACATACGCCAAATTGCTAAATTAATTTCTGAGCCGGTTAAAGGGTTGAAGTGTACTGCTTAGTCAAGCCTTATCGACGTTTTCTCAAAGGCTTCGGACATCTACTTCAGCCGAGCTGAGTGAAAGCATGTGGAAGAGGTCGGCTGTCTAAATCACAAGACCTTGAGAACGGGGCAGCTGTTTGCATCCTTGTGTACAACTGGTCGTGCCTTTCGGAAAAGCACCCTGGTTGATGGGATGGGCCGGCGTGCGAAAATTTGTTTGACGCCCCAGAGAAAATTAGTTTCGTCTATTGATGAAGCAGTTTTTGCACTGTCTCAACAAAGACTGTCCGATCGAAGAGCACTGATAAAGCGTTGTTTTTATGGGGCTTTTGCGCAAGGAATTTGGTCTCCGTCATGGAATCTGCATGCAATGTGCTCGCATTGCCCTACAAATCAGAGTGGGCTGCCCTGCAGAGGCGCTGAACCAAAACAGGGTCGCCTTAACTCGCGGTGCGCGTTAATCCCACTGCGCAGAGTCCGTGGAAGCCCGTAATTGCTACCGCAAGTGGGGGGAGGGGGGGGCGAGTGAGGATGTCGTGTAGCGACACGCCAATTGTAGACCTCCAGGCTGCCTCAGACACCAGGCCCATCAGACGCTCTCGAATCTCCCACGACGTACAGAAAGTCGTGTTTTTAAATTTTGTCACGTGACGGGAGAACTCGGTCCATCTCAGGGCTGGGGACCAGACTACATGGTTCCTTCTTAATTTGGCCGTTATGACGCTCTTAGGCATGTGAAGTCCGGGGTGTCCCCACGTAATGCACACCAGATGCCTTATTAATGTCGTCTTCGGGTTTATGAATACTATATGTGAACCCCTTCGTTCGCATCTCGAAATAACCCAAATTATAGTTACGTTTAATAACAGCTTGTCGCACGGTCTCTTCAAAAGAACAATGGGGACAATCTCGATATCGTCGCTGTAGAAATAAAAAGGGAGATTTCAGTTAAAGAATAAACCAGATTTGCTGCTAGCGGCCTTGCTTAGCAGATCATCATAACCAAAGCGTCAACCTTGATGACTGATTTAACAGGAAGTGTATTTCATGTGGCAGAATAAGGCGGATGTTACTGAAATTTTTTTGCTAGCTATTGCTTCTACCGCGGAAGTTTATAACTGTACTCGCCACCGGTATTCGCTGCAATGTAACTATGTTGCGGTTTATGCTTCTTGTCTACTTTCGTGCATCCGAACTATCAAATGATATTCTTAGCACTTTTACTTCTCTCTCTTTTGAAAACCGCAACAGCCGTACTACCTTACGTTTCTGAAGCCGAAACAAATGTCTTCAACGATAATGAGTATCCACTTTTACTTCTGCCTTAAATGTAGCATGCTTTATCACGCAGTTAGCGTTCCTTCATCCAAGCGTTTGCCCAAATCTGGTCTGAAAACCCCTTAAAGAAAAACCCTCAATCAAAATGCCGGGAGGTTTTTGGAAGTTATTCATTTTTATTATTTTAAACCTTTTTCAAAATGATATTCCCGCTCCAAACATTGAAGTTCCTATTCATAGCTTCAAACTGACGAGTTTTGGGCCTCGCGAATTGCGTCTGTGGAACAAGCATTTCCCTAAGGTCTTGTCATGCGCACTTCTCACCCCATCATAGTCATGATTTTTCGACTGCTGAGCGATATGTAAACCTTCGGTCCTAAGCCAGCCAATTCTTAAACACTCTGCCTACTTATTAAATCCTGTGTAAACATACAGTGCGTGACTGAGCTCATGAAATATTGGCCAAAATTATGAAATTCGTTTTCGATTAGGAAGGATTACTTAGGTGGGGTTTTAATATTAATTAGCGTGTGGCATAATCCTATAGTATTTTGGACTCGCCGGGATGTCAGCTTTTGGATGCCCGCCTTCTGGACATCCTGCAGAAACCGTACTTGGTAAAACAATGACTACTTAAGTAGCATGCATTTTCCTATGGATTTTCGATGGTCTTAAAAATTCAAATATACCTCCTAGAGAACATGAACACAAATGAGCTTTGAAGAAGGAGACGCGATCGCCGGAACAAGAGCTTTATTAGCCTGACGTTTCGGATTCCCACTCCAATCCATCATCAGAGACAAAAGAGCAGAAACGGGTGGTTGTTGCACAAGGGGCTGCGGTATTTATAGGATGCAGCAGCCATGCTACCGCATGCCTATGAACGTTCACGGCTTCCCCCTTCATCCGGGATTGTCACACTTGGTGTGATCATTGCTTGATGGCCGACATTCGAGTCGATAATTGCCGCAATTTCATCACGTGCGTTGGATGTTGGCGTGATGATTGCTCGATCATCTGACGCACCGACCCCGGTGTTGGGAAAAGTGTTCACCTCTGCGCTACCCGCATGGCTTGTTACTCCGCCTAGGCGAAATTTTAGCACGCAGTATGGAGTGGGAAGCTCGTTGCACTTGTTGATAGACTGGGGATTCGAGTAGGAATCCGAAACGTCAGGCTAATAAAGCTCTTGTCCCGGCGATCGTGTCTCCTTCTTCAAGACTACTTCCTGGGACTCCTCTCTTCGCTTCTATTGGCAACTCGGTCCATCTCAGGGCTGGGGACCAGACTACGCGGTTCCTTCTTAATATTGCCGTTATGACGCTCTTAGGCATGTGAAGTCCGGGGTGTCCCCACGTAATGCACACCAGATGCCTTAGGGACCAGACCGTTTTTTGACACGCATGGACGGGCTGCCTATCGTTGTCAGCCGCTGCATCCACCTGCGCCTGCGATCGTCTAGACACGGCCTTGTCACCGGGGTCAGGTGGGTGACGGAGGGAAGAAAGGAATAAACCTACTTATCTTTTCCTAATCTAAAAGAATTCTGAAATGTACAGTGCGTGACCGATCTCATGAAATGTTGGCCAAAATTCTGGAATGCGTTTCCGATTAGGAAGGATGACTTAAGTGAGGTTGTTATACTGATTATCGTGCAGCATAACCCTATAACATTTCGGACTCGCCAGGATGTCGGCTTTTGAATGCGCTTCTTTTTGACCTCCTGCAGAAAGCACACTCGGCAAAAAGTTACTATTTATGTAGCATGCATTATTCCTATTGCTTTTCGATATTTCTATAAATTCAAATATATTTTGCAGAAAACATGCACACAATATGCTTTCTTTTGCTCATTTGGTAGGAAATCACATTGTCTTCATACTTTATGCCCGAAGAAAGTGTGTATTTTGTTTTTAAAAAGTTTTAATTATGAGATTTCTAAGACCGTGCGATGTCCGTGCATGCAAGACCGCACATGTCCGTTTACTAATTCTCCTCATGAAATGTACAGCACAATGCAGCTCCATTGCAAAATTTCATGAACTCTATGTAGCATCTTCTTAAAGACATAGAGGAATATATGAGTTTCTTTACGCGGAAAGCATGCACCTTGTAGACTGAAATTGCTAAACGCAGATGTAATGGCAGACCAAATGAGCAAAAGAAAGCATAGTTTGGGCATGTTTTCTGCAAAATATATTTGAATTTATAGAAATATCGAAAATCAATAGAAAAAAGGCATGCTACGTAAGTAGTAACTTTTTGCCGAGTGTGCTTTCTGCAGGAGGTCAAAAAGAAGTGCATTCAAAAGCCGACATCCTGGCGAGTCCGAAATGTTATAGGGTTATGCTGCACGATAATCAGTATAACAACCTCACTTAAGTCATCCTTCCTAATCGGAAACGCATTCCAGAATTTTGGCCAACATTTCATGAGATCGTTCACGCCCTGTATGGTCATGAAACAGTTATAAATATGTCAAAGATGAGATCGATATGACAATTACAGTTCAGAAAGGGCCAACTTGGCATTGCTCCCCTGCGGAATCCTCACTACTGTTCCTACAAGGGGTGAACCCTTGTGAAATTTTGATTTTCCAAACGTTTATTCATAAATGAGCGCTTTTGAGAGCTATGACCAACTAAGACTGCCTGATCACTGTGTAATATGAATAAGAATGAGACCCGTTTGCCGGAGCCGGACATTTGCTTGTCTGACGTACTGGATTCAAACTCGAAACTACTACCGGAGCCACGCCTCCTTGACTCCCAGTACCCCCCTCCTTCATATTCAGCGCCGAAATTTTGCACGGGCAGGGTAATTAGCCACGGTGGGAGCGTGCGAACGAACACTATTTTCAATGCCAAATGGTCAAGGAATTATCACTCTAATAACCAACGCGGGCATGGAATTGCTGCATTTCGACAGCTCGACTGTCATGAACGACGATGACCGCGGTGGGCTCCACAGTGAGGTGAGAGCAGGCACACCAATTTGTGCGCGAACTAGCCTAGGGTGACAGCAGACTTGCGTAGCATCCAACTAACTCCCCCCCCCTGTCTCACCCGCATGAGCCCCGCGGCAAGACGGATTTAGGATGACTGGAGATGAGTTCGAGCGCAGGGTTTGGCAAACCTCACCAGCCCGTCTACGCGTGCCACACTCGACCTGGTCGTCACACGACAAACAAGGCTAGCCCAGGGACAAAGAGGGGGTTACTCGAAATCTACCCGGGTCACAGTTCCATAGAGACAACATTCGGAAGGCGTCACTGAAACCTGACTCTGCGTCCTGACAGGATAACTCAGTTGCTCCCTCAGTTGGCATCCTTCCAAGTCACTATGTCTAGTGCATCCTGAAAGTGCCGAAGCGTTTCAGACTGTTTTATGCTGTGGAATGCGCTCAAGTGCCGTGAAGACGAAGTCCCATGAGTATACCTTATTGCCTTCTTTAATTTCCGAGGAAATTAATGCGTGAACTTGGCGTAAATCTTTCGGAACGGGCCTTTTCATGCACACTCCAAATTTTGATATGAATATTTGAGCTGAAATCCATCAGCTACTGCGAAATAACCACTTACTATTCACAAACCGCCAACAGGCAGCCAGTAGTATAGGTCTGTGCAATGATTTGCCGTACTAACTACTACTGGCTGCCTGTCGGCGGTTTGTGAATATTAAGTGGTTATTCCGCAGTAGCTGATGGATTTCAGCTCAAATATTCATATCAAAATTTGGAGCGTGCCTGAAAAGGCCTGTTTCGAAAGATTAACTCCAAGTTCGCGCATTAATTTCCTCGGAAATTAAACAAGGCAAGTTGAAACTGGAGTTCATATACCAGAAAACACACGGGGAAAGCTGGAGGACCCGCTGACGAGCCGAACCCCTCGCAGCTGCGTCAGGCAGCGGCATAAGATCGGCGGCACATGCGTGTCTGGGCTTTTAGCTAATACCTGTGCTGTTAGTACGGTAAATCATTGCACAGTCTACCTTATTCCCCCCCTCTCTCTTGTCTCTCCCATGCATCAACCTGTCGTCCGAGCCGGTCAGCCATCTGACGCCGGGGTTGGGCAGGAATGGCTGACGTTGCGCGACGCTTGCGTCTAGGCGTTCCACCACCCTCCCTCCACCCCCAATATGCGATATCTCTTGTGGAATGCGGGCACACTTCGCAGCCCGGCTAGCAGGTATCGTGGCCCAGTCTGGATGTAGTGTTAACTCAGTGAACTTTCCGTACGATCTCTCTTATTTTAGTCTTTAAATATAACACCCACCTGAATAGAAGACTTATTCTGGTTTTTAAAATGTTTACTATAATCGCCATACTTTGAAGCAGTTGGTGCTTTTGACGTGTACCTATGTTTTTTCCTACCTAAACACAACGTATGGTTGTCAAAACAAATTTATTTATCTCTTTCTCTGTCCAGTAAGAGGGCTCCTGGTACGCATATACTATTGCTATGGCCAGACCGCACATTTTCGAAGGCGAGCTAATAAAAACCGTTTACTTAGCTTTATGACTGCTAATCTCCCGATTGTCTTTGACAATCGTCATCGCAAACTTACTTAGAACGGAACTAAGTTCTTCTCCCAAATGTAATTTCCCACACAACAAGCCCAGGGAATAAGTTTTTGATACATTAGAACTTAGTGGAAGATATGCATGCCAGCTAATGGGCTATTAATTTTGACAGGGACCCCTTACGAAGACAACTGGAAAGACGTTCACATAGACCACTGGATGAAGAGGCCACTATAGCTCTGAATCGCAGTCCTGAGTACAGTCGAGCTATCTCATTGGCTAGTAACCTCCAAAAGCCACGTCTCCTAACGCGTCGTGATACTATCAGAAGGCGTTGTTTTGTTTACTGTTTGCTGCTAAACGTTTGGTACGTAGCACATCGACCCCATTCTTTCTCCCTTCCCTCTTCAACACACCACTTGCTTTTCCGAGTTAAACTGATTGAGGATGTGAAAAAGTGCAGTTGTTAACACGGCGCGAGTCTTTATCTAACGCTTGTCAGACATATGCTGATCCCTCCTAAGAAATGAACCAGCCAAATGGGCGACTGAGTGGTGCACATGCTTACCTGCATCGTTCTTCATTAATAACACTTGCAGTTTCTATCCTATGACTGTTAATTGAGTGACGTGTAATGTGTTCTTGATCATTACAAGCATACCCGGAAGACAGAATCGGCCTATAGTAGGTGGGTAAACTCATGAAATGTCAACAAAAATTCCGTAGTGTGGTTTCGTTTCGAAAATATTAATTAAGTAGGGTTGTGAAATTAACCATCATGCAGCGTAACCCCATAATAATCCAGTTACCTCAGGATGCCGGCTTACGAACGATCTTCTTTCCGGCTGCCTGCAAAAACTACACTCTGTAAAAAATGACTACTCAAGTAGCATGCATTTTTCTCATTGATTTTCGATTCCCTAAATGTCCAATTATATTTCATGGAAAACATGCATAAAAATATTTATTACCTTACTCATTCGGTAGAAAATGACATTTTCTTCTAATTTTGTACTCGAAGGAAGGGTATAATTCACTTTTCAAAAACTTTTTCAATTCCAGAATAATTTTGAATCTTGCCTACCGTTACACTTGCATTCAGGATTCCCAAACTACGAGCCGTATAATTT
>CACRXP010000835.1:127259-140940 GCA_902702965.1 Spirometra erinaceieuropaei
TTGCGGGCTCATGCTTCTCAGTGCATAATTAATTAGCAAAGAACTGTTGACCATCGCGCGTTAATCTTCGAGGTGTGTCGCAGGGGATTCCCCGGAAAACAGTTCCCCTGTCAAAAAGACTGTAGTGTAAACGTTTATAAAATTGTCGACTGAGTTAAAAAAAACCGCGAATCATATAGACTCGTCCGAAATTAACACAAAGCTGGTGGCAAGACAATTGGAATAGAACTTGTTCCTTCCTTGCTAATTATTTGAGTACCAATTTGCACATAACACTACCGAATTCGGGAAAAACAATGTTTTTACATTAGCGACCATATGTTCCAATCGAAAAACCATTTTGATGGGCTACCAATTCACCAAGAAGAACAAAGTACCAAAAATACCCATATATAAATTATGCTTATAGTGTTGTGCAAAATTTTAGGGTGAGTCACTATAAACCTGAATGCTCGTCGTCTGCAGTTCTGAGGTTAGTTCTCCGAATATTGGAGAACTTTGGTTATCAGGTTCTCTCCACTTTAATAATCAGAAGGTAGGCGTATCGGAATTGAATAGTTATTGGATGGAATGGGACCTTTCCATGTTAAAGGTATATATTTACGTAGCTAAAGTAAAATATCGCCGTCCCCGACTTTTTATTTCACCCTTCAAAAATACCTCAAATCGACTGCGAAGTTAGTTCAGGGACTTTAAGGCTGATTGCGTGGACTGGATATTTACATATAAAGACCAGAAAATTTGCTGCTCAGTCCGATCTTCCACAGCCCATCGCGCAGTCACAGATTGCCCAGACTTTCGGTGGGTGGATGAGCTGTGATTGTGGGCGCTTTCCCATTGTTCGTCCACATTGACAATTGTGAGACGAAGCAATGCTTTCAACTCAAGTGAATGAGGCTGCTCAAATTCATTTCTCTCTGACTTGGAAGCCAGCCACATCCCCTGATTTTGACTAGCTGCTTTTCCAACAAAAATACTTACCAGATATTGGAATTTTTAGACGGATATTTAATGATATACTTTGCAGGGTGGGCCATTGATTGCTCCAAGTTTCCATTAATTTCGTTCACAGAAGATGTAGTGGACTTTATTGCTTCGGGCTCTCAGCGTCTGACGATATGTGACAGAGATTGTAACAGGCTTGCCGGCATAGTCAGGAGGACATCCACAAAAATAATAATAATGAAACTAATCATACACTTGACCACAGAAACTAAACGACATCCGACTCAAAATGAATCTTAGAAGAATCCGTTCGGATTACGTTTATGTGTACTATCAATCCACTTTTGACACGCGTGTCGACATGGTCAGGCGTTCGTGTCCAAATTTGTCATCCGAAGAATTAGCACAACCTTTCTCTTGAAACAGAACTGGAGGGTACAGTACCGGTTAGCCTGTCTTTGTCAAAATCTAAGGGACACGCATTTTAGCTGTCAGAGGGCTTTTAAAGTCAGAGCTGGGGGCTTTTCCAGTTCTTGCTGCAATTTATTACTGACACCTAGGGTCAGGCTGCGATGGTTTCTCCATAAAACGCTCCCACGCCTGTGACCTCCTCCGCCTCCGGTCTTCTTGTCTCTGTCTTGACACCGGGTCCAGGTGGGGAGGGGAACAAAGAGTGAGATAGATGCTGCATAAGTCTGCTGTCACTATACATTCATTCACGCGCAAGTCAGCGTGTCTGCTGCATCTTGTTGTATAGCACACAATGGACATCGTCGGAATCGGTGGTCGAACTGTCATAAAACACTTTTTACAAAGAATCTCTTACCTAGCCCTTTTATGGAAAATCCAATGACTGCAGGGATTAAACCCTATGTTCACTTTATACAGAAAATCCACCTCGTTCAGAATTTCTAGTGCGGTGTGCAACGGTCCAATACACACCAGGGGTATATTTGTTCGACATTAACATCATATATTAATCAAAAACAGGAAAAGACAATAACGTACAACAGTGAAAAATTGTTCGAATGTCATCTCCAAAAAAGCAAGCGAAAGCGCATTTTTCAGGCTAGACAGGTTGAACCGCCCACAAGTGTCCTCGTATCCTTTAAAAACGCACTGGAGAAGCCCAGTTAACGGTGTCCTCGAGTGCTTCGAATAAACAAGAAAAGGAATTGTTTTAAAGTTGTGAAAATATCCATAGGAGTATTCAGAAGACGAGTTGCCGAGCATACATTAGGTGGGTTACCTCACGAAATGCCAACCGAAATTCCAAAAAGCGTTTTTGTTTCGAAGAAAATAATTAAGTAGGGTTGTACGAATAATCACTGTTCAGCATAATTCTATATTAACTCAATTACCACAGAATGCCGACATTCGAACAAACTTCTTTTCGCCGCATTCAAAAACCACATTCTCTAAAAAGACTGATTATGTAGCCTACATTTTTCTCCTCCATTTTCGAGGCCCTTAGGAATTCAATTATATTTTATGTAAAACATGTATGAAAATATTAATTCTTTTACCGATTCGGTAGAAAATGACGTCTTCTTCCAATCTTATATTCGAAGGAAGGGCATAATTCGATTTCAAAAATTTTTTAAATTCCCGAATAATTTCGA
The DNA here is from genome assembly GCA_902702965.1 of Spirometra erinaceieuropaei. Classification (NCBI taxonomy): domain Eukaryota; kingdom Metazoa; phylum Platyhelminthes; class Cestoda; order Diphyllobothriidea; family Diphyllobothriidae; genus Spirometra; species Spirometra erinaceieuropaei. The sequence continues at coordinate 129,827 of CACRXP010000835.1, forward strand.
ATCCCGAGCTGCCGTTATACTTGGATTCAGGGTTTCCAAACTACAAGCCGTATAGTTTCCGCCCATGGAAAACCATACATTTCTCTACGATATTGAAAGGAGACCATACGGGGTTCATAAAATTTGGCAGTGGATTTAAACCATATTGTTAACTTTACAAGTTATACCGGTAACTGCAGAGGCATGACGTTTTATGGAGGACCATTTCACTGTATTAAAAAATTTCACAATTAGAAACTTTTTCAAAACTGAATAAGACATTTCCTTCGAGTATAAAATTGGAAGGAGACGTCATGTTCTACCGAATAAGCAAAATAATGAATATTTTTATGCATGTTTTCTATGAAATATGACTGAATTTTTGAGGGTATGGAAAATCAATAAGAAAAATGTATGCTACATAAGTAGTTATTTTTTGCAGAGTCTAGTTTTTGCATGCGGCCGAAAAGAAGTTCGCTCAAAAGCCGGAATCTTTTGGTAACCGAATTATTAAAGAATCATGTTGCTGATGATTGGTTTTACAACCATCCTTAATTAATTTTTCCGAAACGAAAACGCATTTGGAAATTTCGGTTGACATTTTATGAGTTAGCCCACCTAATGTACGTCTGCTTTCGATCAATATTCCTCAGGCCAGTACAATTATATGGGAACAGTGTACAGTCAAACATGCCAGTAATTAGAAAATACATTGATATTTTTGCAGATTTTGAATAATTCATATTGACCCAACTGTGAAAAACTCAGCGCCTCGGTGGGATTCGAACCCACGCAGTAAGAGGAAGACTTTAGCGCCTTCAATTAGAAAATCGATTAAAGTAGTTTTAAAAAAGGGGCGGACGAGAGCAGAAGGGCGCGGAAAGTTGCATGCAGTTAGTCAAACTTTGACCACCGTAAGTGCGGAACCTGGAAGAGGTTCTTTTGGGCGCATAAGGTTGATTTTCGTAACCCCATGGCGGCCGATTCTACTGTCGCTTACAGATGCTGGCCCAATAACTTAGGATAGTTCGAGGGGACCTAATAAATCGTACGAATAGCTTCGCCGGGATCCATACTGAGCCCTGAATCAACTGCATGGGCATGAGTGGCACTGCTTATACTCCTAGTTTCGTCTTTTCCCAGTCTATCTGGAGTGGAGAAAAGGGTCAACCTGGCTGCAGAAGCTCATGGTCGTGGGTCGAAAGAGTTACTCGGGTCAAAGGGCTTCCGAGACCGGTGTCCTTCAAGTTTCGCCTAAAGCTTCGCCTTCAAGTTCACCCAAAGAAACACCTCGTTTGATTGTCATCCAATCCCACTCCCTTCCTCATTACTTGCATTTACCCTCAGTAAAATCTCATTACATGTTTGATAGAAAAAAACCTGCACGTCGGCAGCCCAATTGCATGTTCATTTTACTGCCTCTCAAACTTCTCAATTCATACGCAAACCATATATCAATTTAGTAAAAAACATGTTTCAATGAAAGTACAGAAGGTATGCTACCTCATGAAATTTAACCGAAATTCCGCAACGCATATTCGTTTCGAAAAGAATAATTGAGTGGTGTTTCGAAATTAATCATTCTGCAAAATAACTGTATAATAATTCAGTTACTTTAGGATGCCGGCTTCCGAAAAAACGTTTTTCCGACCTCATACAAAAACCACGTTCTGTAAAAAATGATTGCCTAGGTAGCATGAATCTTTCTCATTGATTTCCGATGTCCTTAAAAATTCAATTATATTTCATAGAAAACACGCAAATATCATCCTTTTGTCCATTTGGCAAAAAATAACGTTTGCCTTTAATTTTATACTCTAAGGAATAGTACAACTGGCTTTTAAAAAGCTTCTAATTATGAGATTCTTTAACGGCATGAAATGCTCGTTCATAAAAAATCATGCCTCTGCATTTACTACTGTGACCTGTAAAGTTTACAATATGGTTCAAATCCACTGCTAAATTTTATGGACCCCATGTGATCAACTTTTATTACCGTAGACAAATGTATGGTTTTACGTAAGCGGAAAATATAAGACTTGTAGTTTAGAAACTCTGAATATCAATGTAACGGCAGATCGGGTTCAAAAGTATTTGGGAGTTGGAAAAGTTTACAAAACCAAATTATACCATTCCTTCGAATATGAAATTGGCAGAAGACGTAATTTTCTACCGAATGTGTAAAATAATGAATATTTTTATGCATGTTTTCCACGAAGTATAATTGAATTTCCAAGGGCATCGAATATCAATGAGAAAAGTGCATGCTACTTAAGTAGTCATTTTCTATACAGTATGGCTTTTTAAATGCGGCCGGAAAAAGGATCGTTCGACAGCCGGCATCTCGTGGTAACAAAATCATGTGATTATGCTGCATGATGATTAATTTTAAAATCCTACTTGAATAATTTTTTGGAACAAAAAAGCGTGTCAGATTTTCGATTAACGTTTCGTGAGTTAGCACACCTACTGCATAAACTGTCAAATTTTAAAATTTCAACTGTTAAAATGACAGGAATTTATACATAGATAATTGAAAGATTGTGTTTGCCACGCGCAAATGAGCTGAACTCTGTCTTGGCAGCGGGCACAAGTGGTGGGGGAGGAGGAGGGAGTGTGGTAAGTCCTGCACAAGTCTAATACCAGTAAAACATGAATTGCGCACGTCACCGTCCTTACACACACCATGCTGTGGATCATTCGGTAGACACAGTCAGCAATGATGGTCGAACTATCACAGATACGGGCAAATATATACGTTATACATTGCTCGTAGGGGCAGGACTAAAGAATTCCTTTATAGGAAGAAGAAGAAGGGCATTAGGGCTTTCGCCAGAACAGAATTAAATTGTGCCTTATTTGGTCCCACTAGTAAAACAATTAATCTGTCTTACCTGTCTTTCGACTACGCGCATAAAAGTCCGGTGGTTAGATCGCAGTTGGTAGCCAGGAATGGGGAGGCTGACAGCCAGGTCCCTTTCTTACGGGAATGGTAGGAAAGGGGGTTATATGGGTGGGGTAAATGGAAGGGATGGTAGAAGAATGCTGGAGTTTCTGGATAAAAGCAAAGCTACCAGGGGAAATGCTGAAAGGTCTAAGAAGGTGGAATAATAATAGAAAAGTAAGCATTACGCTTAATCCTCAAATCCAACCCTGACCGGCAACCGTAAAGCATAACCATAAGCCTTAAAACCGAAACGTAACAGAAATCATAAAACCCAACGCTTACCCAAAACATAGCCATATCCCTTACCCTAACCCTAAACTTAACCCCAAACCTAACTTTAACCCTAACCCTGACCTTAACCCTAGCCCTAACCTCAACCCTAATCCTAACCTTAAGCCTAACCCTAACCCTAACCTAAACCCTTACTCTAATCTTAACCCTAACGGGAACCTAGACCCTAACCCTAACACTGAAACCTGACAATAACACACAAACCCTAATCCTAAAACTTAACCTACGCCTAACCCTAACCCTCACTTAACCCAACAGCATGACCGAAACCGGCGACCTGCCTAACTCAGTAGAAGCATACCTACTGATAACAAGTTACCTAGAAATGGTAAGCACACCTACTGATATCAAGTAAGTGCGTCGACAGTATCAAATATTAATGTCTGGCTACCAACTGCGATCTTGGCAGTTCGGTCTCTTCACACACATCTACTGATATCTCCATTTTTTTCAGAGAAGGACGTTCCTCGTCTCTACAAACTAGAGCTAGAATATAGTCCTTAACTGGAAGATAAATTATATAGCAAGACAACAGACATACATACCCCAAAAAGTTAAAATAATGTGGCGAATTTCCTGCTACCTGCTAATGCTGTACATGAGTTAATCTTACTAATATATTCAGAAAGCAGTTGAACGAGGCTGTTTTCTGGACACTCACATGCTATTTTGCCTAACGCGTTCGTCACAGTCCAACTCATGGATCGACTAAAGAGGTGTTTACGCAGTGTTTTCTTTAATTTGCAGCAGCCTGAAAACGCCTTAGTTATGAAACTTCTGTCATAAAACATAATAAGGCTTTTGGCCCTTGTATAGTTAAAACTTGTCGTTATCACTTTGTACTTTAGAAGAAGCGGCAAGAACTCACTTGTTTCAAATTGTGCGTGTGAGGTTGCAGGGCAGAAAAATCAAATTGTTCTGCAACAAAAGTGATTTTTAAATAACCTAATTTCGTGTGAAGTTTATCTGTAGACCAACATTTTGCGAAGACATTCATGAAACACTAACCGTGCTATGCAAACACGTTTGCCAATTAAAGTATCTTACCTAGGAGAACATTTTCAACGTTCATTTGCAAAAAATACATCCAGCTTTAATCCGCAGTTGGACATTTGCCTGACAATCTTTACACACGCACTTCTAAAAATCACACAAGGAAAAAATAACCAGTGGATCACTGTGTATTTTTATTCGGATTCTCAGTTCATACAATAAGAACTGTGCACAAAAACTGTTTTTGCATACCTGCATGGTGGGAATTTACATATTCAGGAAATTTTCATATGAAAAGAGAGCTTGGTATTCTAAAATTGGAACAATTTTCTAAACTTCGCTCTTGGCTTGCAAACTGCATGCTACCTAGTTGCCATAAAGAGAATTTATTTGCATCTTCATTCCTCCTTTTGAGAAGGCTTTTTGGGAAACATCTCACAGTTGGAGGAAAAGGTACCTGTTCAAAAGTCCGCACCCAAAACAAAAAGTTATTACGTCCCACGCTAATCAGTTTTGCAACAAGGCGTAAGTATTCTTTTCTTTTTGAAAGCGCAGAAAGAAATTTCGGCGGAAGTTTCAGAATGCCCCTGGAGAGCACTTCTTGTCCTCATCCTGCTGGAAACGTCGTTCAGCACTTCTAGCCCTTCAGCTGACGAAGGTGTAAATTGGAACTCGCAACAAAGTCCATCGAAAAAGGGAACTCTTGAATACAGCCTACCCTGAAACAACGGTGGTCTCAATTCGCACAACATTAATTTTCTGGTTCACGGCGAGTTTCGACGACTTATTAGATTTCTACTGAGAAAAATATCAGTGAGTTGGCGTAGGTAGTTCACACTTGATCGTCTCCGTTTTATAAAAGGCTGCGCAATTTTTCTCCTCTATACCTGATAAAACAACAAGTGTCATTCTCCTTCATCTTCAACACGAAGGTGACAGTTGAAATCATGATGTCAGGGGGAATCTCATCGCAGGGGCGGGAAACGCCCCCACTGCTGTGACGTGACATAGGTAGTGACCGGCAGGATATCCGCACTCGAGCCCTGATAGCAACTTCACAAGGGTCAGTCCTTCAAGTCGGCCGATTGCTTCTTTGTTGGCAGTCATAAGGAGAAGGAGGAGGAGGGGGAAATTGTAAATGGAGAAAAGTGATTCTTCTGGGAGTCTGCGTGAGCATTTCGCCTTACTGCTCTCTACCGACTGTCCAAAAAGCATACTGATCTAGAAACCGGACCTCTTATTGGAGGTTTCACTTTGTGGCGATAAGTCGGCAAACTGTGCTAGTGCAGGTAGGCGTCCATCGGTTCTGATTATTCTTATTGGAAATGACAATTACAATATATAGTGGATTAACTTTAGCTTGTAGAAAACGGTGAATGCAAACCAGAGACATCCCTTTTTCTGTAGGGGCGTATTTACGGACTGTAGATTGTCAGCCTATTGTTTGAGACATTAGTTACTGAGAAAAAGTCTGTCAGACGTGAAGCGAATCGAATGTCCGAACACCCAAACTAGACAAACCTGCCAAAAAACTAAATTATGCATAGTAAGTTCACATAACTTAACAGCAGCCCATTGATCTGACAAGAATAACAAGGTCTTACGTCTTATCTTTGAGTAATTTGATAAGCCTCCTTTTATTCAATAGACCAGGCAAATGGGTGGCCTGTCCGCGACAGACACTCGACACTATTCATATTTCAATGCTTATGTGTTCTTTGGGTGGAACATTTACTTATGCTAGAATGGAGCCCCACAAAATTATCCCATGAAGGTTTAAAACCTACTTAGTACTGACATCTCTAGAGAGAAAGAAGACAGAACCGGGCTTAAAATAGCTACAAATGTTATCTGCACATACGATAAATGCTTAAAACTTGCAAAGGGTAGAGATCTCGCTTAGGACAATAGAGGCCGAAATCAATAACGTCGTGCTACAGAGAAGGCAAAATATATGCTCCGTTGTCGCCGAAAGTAACAAAAGATGCAACTGTAAAGAATAAACATTTTGAAAAGAGGAGGGTGTTAAATATTTCAGTTCTGAAATCCTGTGCCTGCTGGGATACATTTTATAAATGATGGAGGGGGGAGTGTTTGGTTTTAAGACACTCCACTCCAGTGTGCTCCGCAGAGTGGACGCAGAACGGTGACGTGCGCATGAATCAGTCTATACTGGGGCAGGCTTTCAAAGCATCTATCACACTCTCTCCTTCCTTACCCACCTGAGTCGATGGCGACAGAATGCATAGGCGAGCAGAGGTAAACGTGGGCGTAGTGTTTGACAAAATTCTGTCCCTAAAATGGTCTAAGCGATTGGTGCGCTGGGCCAACTCGTGGGCTAGGTCAGAGTCTGACAGACGTTGTCGGGAGGGGCATCCATAACAAATGCCAACATTGGGGTGCGGTGGAAGGCCCAGATGCAGCTGGGATCCGAACCACCCCGCCTCCATTTTCTCTTGTTGGATAAAGTCCTAGTCAGTATACGTTGTGGACCAGGGGATACGGTGTTACTTCTACAGTAGGTGGGCTAACTCATGAAATGCCAACCGAAATTCCGAAATGTGTTTTCGTTTTGAAAAGATTAATTAAGTAGGGTTGTAAAACTTGTCAGCCTGCAACATAATACTATAACATTTCCGATACCTCAGGATGCTGGCTCTCGAATGAACTCCCTTTCGACTGCATGCAAAGACTGAACTCTGTAAAGAATGTCTCATTGATTTTCGATGTCCCTAAAAGTCCAACTTTATTTCATATTTCATGGAAAAATATTCATTCTTTTGCTCATTCGGTAGATAATTGCGTCTTCTTTTAATTCTATGCTAAAGGAGGGACATAATTTGCTTTGAAAAAAGTTTCTAATTATGGGACATTTAAATATCGTGAAATGGCCGTTCATAAACCGTCGTGTCTCTGCATTTACCAATGTGGCTTGTAAAGTTAGCAATATGGATCAAATCCACTGCTATATTTTATGAACTTTATATAGTTCCCCTTTATTACCGCATAAAAATGCGTGTTTTTTCGTACGCGGGAAATAGACGGCTCGTATTTTGGATACCCTGAATCCAAGTGTAGCGGTAGAGCGAGTTCAAAATTATTCGGGAATTGGAAAAGATTTGAAAACCGAATTATAACATTCCTTCGAGTACAGGATTGGAAGAAAACGTAATTGTATATCAAATGAACGAAAAAATGATTATTTTTATGCATGTCTTCCATGAAATATAATTGGGCTTTTAGGGGCATCGAAAATCATTGAGAAAAAGTCATGCTATTTAAGTAGCCATTTTTTACAGAGTGTAGTTTTTACATAGAGCCGGAGGGAAGTTCATTCGAAAGCCGACATCATGAGGTAACTGAAATATTATAGAATTATGCTGCGCGATGATCAGTTTACAACCCTACTTAATTAATCATTTCAAAGCGGGAACGGGTTTCGGAATTTCGGTTGACATTTCATGTGTTAGCCCACCTACTGTAGGTGCGGGTTTCCGCCGTGCCGGTCACCTGCGCCCTCTCCCACCTCAGGTCTTCTTGACTCTATCATGACAGAGGGTACGGATGGCGGAGGAGGAGAGAGTGCGGTGGATGCAGCGCAAGTACAACATCACTACAAACTGATTCACGCGCAAGTCGTCGTCAATGCTCGCAGCCAGCTGTGGAACACATGGCGGGCATCGTCGGTCACGGCCGTCGAGCCGTCGTCGTCTTCGTTATGCATACCACTGGTCCAACGGACAGTTCCGATTCAAACAATCGTCTGTACCTCCACATCGGATGACTCAGGAAATGTTAACCCATGTATACGTTGGCAGACAACATCGATTCTAATCTCCCGAGACACCGAAAACCTGGCCTCATAACAGTGTACACACGGCCATGGGCGACGATGAATCTAGGATGACACTTAGAAGAGAAACTGAGCGCGTTAAATGATACAGACAGTTGGGGAGTTTGCCTATGGTCTTAAACTTAAGATTTGTGCAAATAGTGAGACCAAATTTTGAAAGTGGGCTTAAAACCATGAGCGCATTGTCCTCCGAAGTTAGTGAAATGTCAGATGGCTCCAAGTTGTTTACTAGAAGCGAACAGGTGATCTACAGGAAGCGATTCAGTGGAAGATGTGATCGCTGGAACAAAATGTTTCGGATTCTCACTCGAACCCATAATCAGAGACGTTCGCAGTTAGGCTTATGGCGACACAATGAGTGTACTATCTAAGTAACGCAGTTACCTTGCCACTATACGCCTACTATATTTAGCGGCTCACATGCTCGTAATATTTCATGCTATGATTGTTTGTTAGTCTGCCCCCGAGTCGTTAATTCCCATAATTTCGCCACTTCTATTCATTCTTGGCGGGATAATTACTCAGCAATTTGGCTCAGTATCATTGGAGTCGTCGGTCAACCGCGCCCTCCACGTGTGGCTAATTGATCTACTCATCCAATCTCAGCACAGAAGAAGGAGTCGGGGGGGTCATTGCGCCTGATTTTCATGTCTGGGCCGGAGAACGAGGATCTAAGAAGCTCGTGGCTGACATGGTTGTCATTTATTGTGAAAATTTCAATCTCGTCGAACCTGAAGGCGTGGCCGAACCCCATTGAATGATCTGCGATCTGAGAACTGGCGTCATTTCTCTTCTCTCATACCGCATGTTCGGACACACGGGTCCGAGGCAGTCTTTCATTTCCACCGATGTAATTACTTTGTCCACAACTGCACCTGTTTTGGTAAATGACTTTCGACTGCGCATGCACCTGTTGGCAAATTTGCGCGGATAACTATTCTCTCCAAGCACCCGTTGAAGATATCGTAATTCAGCAGTCCTGTCTTCCGGTTCACTGTAGTGCGTCTCAAAGGACTGGTACAGCGCCCTTACGCAACTGGGTTTCTGGCTGATTGGATTTTTTGCAACCATCTTCGTTCCTATGGACACCACTCCGCCAAGGGATTTGCAGTTGTGCATAAAAGGGAAGACGTACATTAGAAGCTACCGGCTATCGGTCAGCAAATCTCTCTCTTTTCTTCATATATATTCCGCATTTAGTATGAAAGGAGGACGAGAGAGAACAAGTTCTACTTTGACACCATCATCCCCAAATTTGCATCAAAACCTCCTCCAATCGTAATCGCCCCTCGAGTTAACAACTTAAAAACCAAACGTTTAGGTCGCTTGTCATATTACATTATAAGCAGAATCTTATGACAAGCAAACCTTAATCCTATAATACACTCCAAATCTAAAAATCTCGCCTAATTACGACAGAGATAGAGCTCAGAATGAAATGACAACTAAGGGGAATGAAAAGCGATACATGCTGACTTTCAGGCAAATACCCTTCCAGCCTCCAGTGTAAATCATATTTTGAAAAAAGAAGGCAATCAAACAGAACTAAGTCTCAACGCTTGCACACACTAATTCCTATGTCACTTTTTGCGTTTTTTGTAGAACATTAATGTTTTGCACCTTTGTGCGACCGGAAAATAAGTTTTTCGGCTTCTAAACGTGTAAAGTTATGACGAATTTTAAGACGCTTGCATTATTATTTGACCAGTTGTTTAATGCGGTTTAGGAAGTCTACAGCCTTGTCTGTACGCATTTTAACAGTTCCTGGGTGCCATGATGTCCATTTGACTAGACTATAAAAGAACACACGCAGTTTTGAAAGAACAGACGCAGTTTAGAATCCTCAAGGGCATTCTAAAACGCTTTTTCCAAGTAATAAGGAATTAGTAGGTGTTTTTACAGATCTACTACTGCTACGCACAGAATCCACTTAATCGGATACAGTAAGCTGACTGCCTCAGCAGGATTTCCTCAGCAATCTTTCAAGAATCCACCACGTTCAAGATGAAAATGAGTTATTTATAATCAGCTAAACGCTTGTTAATGATATGAGTTTGGTAGTCATCTGGTGGATTCTAAGTGAATTACTTAGGAAATCCCGCTGGGGCAGTCAGCTTACTGAATCAGATTTGGTGGATTCCATGTGTTGCAGTAGGTTAGGCGAGTAACTGGACCCAAATTACGTTTTACTCACGATTCCCGGTGGTGCCTCGTAGCTCCGTTGGCTGCAGTATTGGCTGTACTCAGGCCTTTCCCTTACTGTTGTGGGCACAAATCCCACCGAGGTCGCTGAGTTTTTCACGGTTTGTTCAAAATAAATACAGGGATTAACAACCGCTCAGCGAATTACTTCTTGCTTTCAAGCATCGGAGTTGGAGAAAGCTTAAGTTTGCGTAAAAGGCGTGTGCGGCTGTGCATGACTCACTAATGTTTGAATTGAGAGTGTATTTTAGTTGTATCGAAGATCGATGGAACGCAAAAATCCTTTTGGATCGGATTTTTATTTTGCCAAAGTGGGATTTACATAGATGACCAGGAGGATGCCTAACAAATGTCAAAATTGTTTATTCGCATTAATAAGCTTACGATTGCGTTCTATACTAAATTAAATTATAAGTTTATTTTTAGTTTCGTCCATTCGAAGGAATATCTGCAGCTTTAAAATTATATTTTTATCACTTATTCCTTTTTCTTGTTTGACGGAAGACCAGTAGCATCGGAATTTCATGTCAGATCTTGGAGTTTCTGTAAAAATGCAAAGTGAATTCGGTTAGCTTCGGTGGGCAAATAATATTATTAGATTTGGTATGTTATTAGTAAGGTGTAATTTGCACGACCATTTGTCCCACCATACGATAAATAAAGGCACTAACTAAGAGCCTAGACAAAATATTTGCCTATTTGTTTACAACTTTTCTGTCATAATGGAAACTCCGGTTACGACGACTTAACTAAATGAAAAAAGTTTTATAACTGGCTTAAGGTCCTGCAATTAAACTCCGGAGTTATCCTGTAAAACGCACAAGGAAGGCTGGGTAACACACTGCAGAC
>CACRXP010000835.1:141775-263701 GCA_902702965.1 Spirometra erinaceieuropaei
CTCATATGGTCTCCTCTTAACACCATAGAGAAATGCATGGTTTTTCGTACACGGAAAGTATACAGCTTGTAGTTTTGAAACTCTGAATGCAAGTGTAACAGCAGGTCGGCTTCAAAATTATTCGGGAATTAGAAAAGTTTTTTAAAACGGAATTATACTCTTCTTTTGAGTATGAAATTGGTAAAAGACGTGATTTTCTATCGACTAGGTAAACGACTGAATATTTTTATGCATGTTTTCCTTGAAATATAATTGAATTTTCAAGGGCATCGAAACTCAATGAGAAAATTGCATACTAATTAAGTAGTAACTTTTTGCAGAATATAGATCTTGCATGCAGCCGAAAATAAGTTTTTTTTCGAAAGCCGACACCCCGAGGTAACTGGATCATTATAGATTTATGCTGCATCATGATTATTTTTATAACGCTACTTAATTCATCTTTTTGAAACGAGAACGCATTTCGTAATTTTGGTTGACTTTTCATGAGTTAGCTCATCTACTGTATGTGCGCGTTAAGGAACTGGGATAGTGATTTGTAGTAAAAAGAGGTCCGTTGATAGAATCCTCTACGAAGTATTATTCACCTGCGTCTTGAACTTTAACCTGATAGGAATAGTAAGATTTCAACGATTCAAACGAGGCATAAGTGAATAAAAGGTAGTTCTGCGGTACGCCCATGTTACGCGTAGAAAGACAAGTTTTCAAGCACATATTTTCGATAATTCGTCATCAGGCGCACAAAGTTACGCGGCACATGGAAATAAGAAAAGTAAACAGGATTTATAAATGTCCCAGGGGCTAATAACGGTTATCGTTCCCCCGCCACCCGCATGACGAGGTCGGCGTGTTATGATCAGTAAGGAAAAGGGGGGGGGGGAAGGGTGACATTGGCTGCGAGTGATGTTTGTAAATTGGGTACACGGAGCACGCATCACTGCCATCAGGAGGTTGTAGCGGCGTGCAGTGATCACCTGGGGTCGGCGTTGGCAAAGGAATACAGAGCGCCTGTGTCAGCCTCTTCAGACAACATAGCGTCAACTTCGCTAACTCCGTCAACTTCTCATATTTTTTTCTCTAAAACTATATGATGCTGATGAGAAATTGCCGAAAACACTTGTTTGCCAACTTGACCTTTCAAAGTGATTCATTTTAGCCACAAGGGGATGAAAACACCTCGTAATTTTTGGAATTTGAAATCTTTAGTCTCTAACAATACGCGCTGGTATGAAGATCTGGTAAAGAACGCTTGAGACCTAGGCCATCCATGACAGAAGCGCGTTGTTGCCTGAGAGAACGGGAGTTCGGAGGCGAAAACCTAAGAAACCGTGAGGCTAAAAGAGAAAAGAAACTGCAGATAATCAGAAAAAAAAACAAACTTAGACATCTGAGTAATGCGAGAGGTTAAATGTACTAGGTTTGTTTCCTCCTAACATGAAGATTCTGGTGAAATTAGCCTGAAAGGTGTTTTAAAGAATTCGGTCAGACAAAATCTCATTCTGAAAGTCTTGAGCTCCTCCTTTAAAGAGTCATCTTGAAGGCAGTGAAAGCAAGTAGTAACAATATTATCAGCTATGGGACCAGAATTTGACTTTGTCCTGCTTTGGAATAAAGTTTTAACAACTTGAACCAGAATAAAACTTCAACATATGCAAAGAGCACTGGGAATTCCCAACCTGTCAACACCACACCAAAGGATGCCCAAACGTTATTTGCTTACGTGGCGGCATAAACAAATACAAAAAGCTGGATACAACCTCGGAATTAAATTCATAAAATAAACGAGGGAAGCCTATGAGATCCAATCGCTTAAACCTAAATTAGGAACTGAATTAAAGAAATGCCGGCTGAAATAGTAAAACGACCCTGCGTATCCCATCGGAACCTAACGCATCGTAGGCGAAAGGCAGACTGTAGAAGGCACGCATTTAGTCGACTAGCAACGAATTCATACACTTTATCTTCTAATAGATGAACGTCTTCTACTATTCAGCATGCTGCCTTTCAACACCGCTCGGACACTAGTTCTAATTTAAAAGAAAGCTATACTGAACACCGATCAACCTTTCAGCATTTAGAAAAGACTGCGTGGTTCTTCTTGCAATACAGCGCCGCTGTGCGATATCGAGAACACATGCCCCTGTTAATTACTGTTAGTTCATGTGTTCGCTGCCACGACATACAGGGGTTTGGATTCAGCGGGAAGTTCACATTGTCAGCAAACTGAGCTTTGACAAGAGGGCCGATAACAAACACTAAATATGCCCCAAGTCTGACATATAACCTTCTGCAGTGCGCGAGATTGTCAGTGATGCGTTAAAAAATGCAGGTCAGCATTTTCCTCTTATGAAAGGAAAACTGTGAGGAGTGATTCAGCAAGAGTTTTTGTAAAAACGATGTGGAAAATTACACTCACACCTCACTGCTGGCAGTAGCTACTTTAGATGGTTTGCTTTGTTCTGCCTTAAAATAATGTTGATTAACAACTAACCGATTAAAGAGGTTAATTTGTTGTCTCGCTCGAAAAGCTCGAGTTTAATCACTATGCTGAGAGACATTTCAGAACCCCCGTGATGGTGTTTGTCCAGAGTTTAAAATGTTCTTCGAAATAGCTAGTAAGGACAATAGACGCGATCCCCGAAAATGTTTGTTCTTTTTGCCTGCGATTTCGCAGTGTTTAGTGATGGCGCCATCAGTCCGAGTTCTGTGGCGTGCGGGAGGCTCTTTTTTGCCGTCAATCAATTTTGGTTCAGCGTCGAGTGCCCAAGGTGTCAGTTGACGACGGCTGTCGCTGTTCGCAGAGAAAACTACAAAACAGCGATGTGCAATCAGGGAGTTTGACTGGCTTAGGCGACCAGACTGTCCACTCGGTCGCTAAATGTAAGTTTGAAAAGTCAAACTGACAAATATGTATTTTGAACAGGGCATAATCAGGTCAGTAGAATAACGTAGAGAATGAAGATATGAGTCCTGGGTAGGGTCTAAAAGCTTTCCAGGGAATTACTCACACTTCTCTTTCCATGCCACCGACATCACGCGGTCAGCGTGTTGTGGTTATTGGAGCTTGGGGAGAGGAGGAGGGGTCGGGGTTAAACATGCTGAGTGCGGTTAGCGCGATTAAGGAGTTGGGGTGGCATGCAGTTACCATCTGGAGTCGGCGTTGGCCACGGGCGATGGAGCGCTGGCACCAACTACTTACGAATAGCCCCTGCCCCGTCTGTTGGCAGCGCCGTTTGCGAAGACCTTTGGAGTAATTTTCTGGCAATCGGTGGACAAGTTGAAAAACTTATTTGGCACTAACTTGGGGATCCCTATTTATAAGATGTGCAAGAACATACATCACTGTCAACGATTTATAGGAAACGGGTGTTTGCCAGTTTGACTTTTTAAGCGTAACATTGAAATTTTCGCAAAAAATGTAAGTTTCTGGTAAAATGCAGGTTCCGCAACGAAGCGGAAGTCCGCAGAGGTAGATGCAATTCTTTGTCCGATGGGCGCGGGGGATGTTCGGTTGGATGACTTACGCGGACCAAAACTGCGCGTTAAAACGGGGTAATTGGCTGCAAACTGAATGCACACCTTCAGCAAGAGGGTTTTTAAAATAAGCATGTGTCAAATATTACAAATGAACACCTTTTCTTAATAAAAACAACTTGGGGGAAAATGAGTTCGCGAAAAATTGTTTGTGGCATACATTTAGGAAAAACCTAAGGTAGGATTTAATTGTCTCCGAGCTCTTATTTTGGGAAAGATCCAAATACTATCATTGTAACTACAGCTTAAAAGCCATTTTTGCATTCTATCTAAATTGTTAAGTGAAGTGTGATCGTGGGTCAGGTTCAAAATGATTCGGGAATTGAGAAAGAGTTTTAAAATCAAAATATGTTCTTTCTCTAAGTGCGTAATTCGAAAAAGGCATAATTTGCTGTGAAATAGGCAGAAGAGAGAATATTTTTGTGTATGTTTTCAGTACAATATGTTTGAATTCATGAGGGCATCGAGAATCAGCTGCTGAAATTCATGCTACATAAGTAGTTACACCATACGAAATATAATTTATGAAATCGGTTGCTAAGACGAATATCTTAATGTTATGTTACATGATGACTAACTTTACGACCTTACTAAAGTAATCTTTAGAAATTAAAAACAAACTTCGGAGGTCCGGTCAACATTTCATGAAATAGCACACATATTTATAAAAATCGCAGTCGTTCCCTATGGATCCCAGCATAAGCTCTATCTAAAACCTCAGACATTTGTTCCAACGATGGTACGGCTGCTGAAGGACTTATCACCTAACCCGAATGGACGAACACTGGCATACATCATCAGGAAAGTTGACAAAATACGTCACTAGAGCTTCTAATTTTATTTACTTTGAAGTTATGATAGGAAGATGCCATACAACGTTAGATTACTAGCTTTCAGAGTGGACCTATTGGAGTTATTCCACCAAAGTACATTGCTTTTGACCCTATAATCCATTATATTTGCTTTGCCACGCCTTAAAGTTTTTTAGCAGACATTTCCTTTACAATAAAGTGTATGCCTGCCCTTCGAAAGCCAATCGGAAAACCACCAGACATGGGTGGCGCACAATCATGCAATTACCTTATGCAGCCAAATGCTGACACTCACTATGGACAGGTCTGTGGTTTCGATGGGAAAGACACTGTCTGCCAAATCCCATGTATTAACTGTAATGCAGACTATTGTGGGCAAATTAGGAAATCTGTCTCCGCTCCGCATAAACGAGGCGACATGACCATGTATCCCAAGTGGCCATTCACACACTGAACCCTGGGCAAAATGTGCGCGGGAGAACACTCATATTGTTGGCGTCTGCTCAAGAAGGAAAAATCGTGAGTCCCAGGAGAAAATGCACTCAGATGAAGCATGCATCAGTAGGCCTATCGATTTAAAAATCAGATCATGTCACCTCGACTATCACGAATGATGATGTTCGTCATTTACCCATTGCAAGGTGGGCGCAGAGCCAATGACTTGAGAGCTACTAGAGTCTCATTCACCACAATCTCTCCTCCCTTACCGCTGCAGGCGCGATGCCAGGATATAGGTAAGAAGACTGGGGGACGGGATCAGACTC
This sequence comes from Spirometra erinaceieuropaei, assembly GCA_902702965.1. NCBI lineage: Eukaryota > Metazoa > Platyhelminthes > Cestoda > Diphyllobothriidea > Diphyllobothriidae > Spirometra > Spirometra erinaceieuropaei. The sequence continues at coordinate 146,886 of CACRXP010000835.1, forward strand.
AGACGGGAGGCACAGCGTGGGCCTGCGCCTACGTGTGCCGTCAAAGCCCACATATGGCATCTTTTATGGACGTCCAGCCCAACAACGCCTGCTGGACCCTTATCTGACCTCCGTATTGGCACAGCGCAAGTACCGCGTGGCCCATTGTAGGGGGCACAATTGCATTAGCCCCCTCCCCCTCACACACACACACGACAGTTCGACCATCGATTTCGATGATGTCCACCGTGTGTCCCACAGACTGCATTGTGGGAGCAGGGACGGTGACTTACGCAGGGGTTTATAGTGCCAGTAGACTAGCGTAGCATCTACCTACACTCTCTCCTCCTCCCCCCCCCGCCTGAGCCCGGTGTCAAGACCAAGTCAAGAAGACCGGAGATGAGGGAGGCCGCAGGTGGATGGCTCGGACGGATCCTCGCCTTGGCGCTCCACTCCGCACCCCCTGGTCCACACACAAATGACCAGGATTTTGACCACAAAACAATGGGGTGGTGGCAGTGGTCCAGTTGTGCGACGAATGCCGACAACAGGGTCCGCCAGTGCGCCCCGCAAATGTTGGCATTTGTTATTGCGCACAGATAACGCCTGCCAGAGTACGATGTGACCCCCGTGTTGGTCCAGCGCATCTAACACGTAGCCCGTTTTGAGGGCACAACACACACACACGCACAGAGAGAGAGAGAGAAATAAAAACTTCACGTGTGAGGTAAAAGCAACCACCCAAACAGCCACAAACGCAGTTGCGCAAGAACGCTATATCGGCGTGTTGAGACGCACTGTCTTGAACCGGAAGACAAGGTTGCCGAAGATAAATATCTTCGACGGGTTTTCAGAGAAAATGGTTAGTCGAGCAACTTTGTCAACAGGTGCATGCGCAAACTAGAAGAGCGACAAAAATCATACCGACCCGAAGTTCTGGCGAACAATCCGTACATCACGAACGTATCCGAGGCCTTTTGTCGCCTTCTCGCACTGCTTGGAGTTGGAGTTGCACAGAGACCGGAGGCCACCATAAGGCGTCAGGTGATGAGACCAAAAGTCCCACTGCAATGACAAGAAACATTTGGAGTCGTTTACCGGATCTGGTGCAGTTGCGGACAAAGCAACTACCTCGGCGAAATTGGAAGACTGCTTTGAGCACGTGGCAGCGGTGCGGAGAAATGACGCCAGCTCGCAGGTCGCGGACCATTCGACGAGGCTCGGCCACACATTCAAGTTTGATGAGGCCGAAATTCTCGTGAGAGGGGATAAGCACGTGAGCCGCGTGTGGCTTGAGTCATGGTTCACGGGACCTCAGTCCATCAATAAGTGCAACGACACCTCCATTCCATATTCCGTGCTAAGGCATAGGCTGGCCAAAGTAATTGACTACTCGGGGAGCGCGCAAGCCGGTAAGCCAGATGGCCGAGCAATCATCACGCCAGCATCCAACACGGGTGATGAGATTTCAGCAATTAACAACTTGCATGCCGAGCATCAAGCAATTAGCACACCAGCGGGCAACAGTTTTTGATGAAGGGGAGAGCGGTCAATTGCCATAGGTGCGCGGTAGCATAACGACTGCATCCTATAAATACTGCAACTTCCTGTGCACGAGTCTCCCGTTTCTGCCACTGTCTCTGATGGTGGGTTAAAGTGAGGATCTGAAACATCAGGCGAATAAAGCCCTTGTTCCAGCGGTCCCCTCTTCTTATAACAGTCAGTCTAAATCTCACATGAGAGGTCTCAATAACTGCAACGGAGGGATCCACGGCCTCCTTTATGGTGAAGATTGACAACTCTGTAGACGATTTTGCACGCCTTAATATGCATACAAGACGGAGGTGAAAATTCGTCCAGGAACGGTTAACCTTATTTCACCTACGGTGCAACGGGCATTGACACAGTCTCGAGACTGTCGGTCGATGAAAGAAAGCAGAAGGATATATCTGGTAAAGACAGATTGAATGAGTAGCTGAGGTAGAACAGTTTACAGATAAGTTGGCCCAATGACGTATCATTTCGACCATTGCGAACGACGACGTCCACCGTGCGCCGCACAACATGGTTGAATTGTGCGCGAATGGGTTTGTAGTGCTGGCAGACTTGCGCGACGTCTAAAAGAAATTATAGAGAAAATTATATAGGAATACACATAAACCAATGTTAATTTTCGTAAAAACACAGCCACATAGCGATTGTTTGCAATTTTTAGAAGCGAGTTAGCAAACCAGTAAGTATTTTCCGAGCAGCCTAGGAGCATAAGGATCGCTGAGGAGCCGAACCAATCTCAGCTGCGTCATACAAAGGCAGAATATCAACGAAACATTTTTCAGAACATTTAGCTAATACGCATGCCGGGAATACGGTGCAAATCAGACATACATATAACAGAAGCGGATATGTACGTCCTCGGGCATAAATGAAAGGAAAAGACGGTATTGAGAACCATAATTATAATGCCTTAACGTTTCCAAATCAGGCAAGCTTTCGTCGTCGGAGGTGAATATCGTGTTGCGCCTGGCGTTAATGTTAGCACAGCGTTAGTGAAGCGGCTCATCTTAGCGGTCCACACAGCAGGCAGGACGAAGGTTTGGGAGTCGTTAATTCTAATGCCTTCCGCTGGGTGGAGGTGGTGTTTCGGCCTTGTGCTCATCGTTCGCCTTCGCACAGGGATCATCTCTGTACAGTGAGTTACCTAACTCATGAAATGTTGGCTGAACTTCTGAAATGCGTTTTGGATTAGGAAGGATTACTTGGTCGCGGTTGTAATACTGACTACCTTGCGGCATACTCTTATAACATTTCGGACTCGGCAGGATGTCGGCTTTTAAATGCACTTCCTTTTAATCTCCTGTAGAAAGCGTACTTGGTAAAAAATGACTACTTAAGTAGCATGCGCTTTTCCCATTGATTTTCGATGATCTTGCAAATTCAAAGATATTTTATAGAATCCATAAATAAAAATGTGCTTTCTTTTAGTCAATCAATAGAGAATCACGTCTTCTTTATATTTTATACTTGAGAAAGGAGTATAATTAGGTTTTAAAAAGTTTTCCAATTGCCGAATAATTTGGATCCTGATCATTCGTTGCATTAGCGCTTAGTAATTTCAGTCTGTAAGGTGCATGCGTTTCGCGTAAAGAAACGTACATATTTTTCTACGCCATTAAAGAGATATCATACAAAGTCCATTAAATTTTGCAATGGATGCGGACCATTTTGTTCATTTCATGAGAAGCAGTGGTAAACGTCCATGTACGATGCTATGTGAATTGACAGTTCGCGGTCTTAAAAAACCTCATAATTAGAAACTTTTTTAAAACCTAATTATACTCCTTTCTCAAGTATAAAATATAAAGAAGACGTGATTTTCTATTGATTGCTTGAAGTAAAGCACATTTTTGTTTGTGGATTCTATAAAATATCTTTGAATTTGCAAGACCATCGAAAATCAATGGGAAAAGTGCATGCAACTTAAGTAGTCATTTTTTACCAAGTACGCTTTCTGCAGGAGATTAAAAGGAAGTGCATTTAAAAGCCGACATCCTGCCGAGTCCGAAATGATATAAGAGTATGCCGCAAGGTAGTCAGTATTACAACCTCGACCAGGTAATCCTTCCTAATCCAAAACGCATTTCAGAATTTCAGCCAACATTTCATGAGTTAGGCAACTCACTGTAGTCGCCGTGGCCGGAGGGGGGGGGGAGGAGGGAGGGTGACTGTTGTTTGTGGCAGCTGGACAAAACACTCACCGGCGTCCAGGCAAACAAAGTACGTCTTGCGGGTATACCGACAGATGCGGCTGCAACAAAGTCCTACGAACTACCCAAAGCACACAAAGCCCACGTTCCCCTTCGGCCAATTGTGTCGTTGCGCGCGCAACAACACATACTCTGGCTAAATGGCTATTCGGACATCTGAGGTCTCTCACCTGGGACGCGGCTACACCGGTCTGTTCGGCTGCTCAGATCCTGAGACGGTTCATGGGCATACCACTCACAGCAGACGAGGTCAAGGTGCATTTGACGTCGCAAACCTCTTTATTCCGGTACCGCAGGAGCTGCCAGGGGAAGCAGCCAGCGAACTGCTCGACAACCACTAAAAGATAGGTGAGACAATGAAGCGGAGGAATCTCACCCAACTCCTAAAATTCTTTCTCAAAACATACCCCACTTTTGAAGGAACAATGCATGAGCATGCCATGGGGACGTCACTTGGATCACCGCTGACAGACTTAATAGCAGAGACACAGAGAGAATGGATCCGAGGATTTTGTAATGTTCTGCTCCCACATTTCCTGACAGCCAGTCTACAATGGACGTTCCCGCGCATCAAAAACCCAACTGGCACAAAAAAGATCGGTGTATAGGAAGACCACGACCACGACCGCGACCACGACCACGACCACGACCACGACCACGACCACGACCACTACCACGACCACGACCACCACCACCACCACGACCACGACCACGACCACGACCACCACCACCACCACCACCACCACCACCACCACCACCACCACCACCACCACCACGAACTAAATTCTAAGCTACCACAGTAAACACTGGTTATGCAACAGATGCAGTCTTGTGCGAACTCTTTCCAAAAGGGCATACACACACCGCAGGGAGCCGGACGACAAGAGGACGGTGCCTCTTCACGGTCAGCGGGTATTGCCGTAGCTTCATTGAGTTCAGCAGGCAGTCCGAGGCAAGCCAAAGTCCGGTGACAGAACAACCGAAAGTCCGGTTGGCGGTTCTGTAAATTGACGGCGTCTCTGAGGCAGTTTCCCGCCTCTTAAGACCGTTGGGCATCATCACTACCCGGAGTTAACCAGTCGACATCCAGTAATAAGACCTAAGACCCCTCTGTCAATAAACGTTGTCCGAAAGTACGACGTAACTCCTGCAAAGGTAACTGCATCGAAAATACCGGGCGAACCGCTACAGACTCGTGTTAACGAACAGTGAGAAGGAAGAACCTGCCGTCCTTGGTAAAGAAATATTGCGCAGACTCTGGACACATGTATGACTCCAAAACGCCGAACGTCCGGGCTGAGAAGACAACTGCGCTGGCAGGGAGAATGGCAAGACCTGGCGCGTGAAGACAACCTTCAATAACCGTTCTGTGGCTCTTCCAGCAGCCTAATAAACCACCTGTATGCAACCGTACGACGGAAAAAGTAGACGCTAAACGTGAATCCGAACGCGGGAGAACTTTCTCCGGACAAGCACGTAGCCGCATCACAACCCGGAACCGAGAAGCACGTAGTCGTCAATACTACAGCGGAGGGTGCGGAAAAATGCAGTCAGATGGATGCAAACAAGATTAGCAGCTTAAGGCGATAACTAGCGTCATATTAAGGCGGACAGTGGGCGCCAACATCCAAACGCTGGGTTCCGACGACATGTGCTAACTCATGAAATGTCAAACAAAATTTCGAAATGCGTTCTCGTTTCGAAAAGATCAATTAAGTAGTCTTGTAAAACTTATCATGATGCAGCATAAATATATAATGATCCAGTTACCTCAGGGTGTCGGCTTTCGAAAGAACGTATTTTCGGCTGCATGCAAGATCTATACTCTGCAAAAAAGGCTTACTTGAGTAGCATTCAATTTTCTCATTGATTTTCGATGCCCTTGAAAATTCAATTATATTTCATGGAAAACATGCATAAAAATATTCACTCTTTTACTTATTCAGTAGAAAATCACGTCATCTTCCAATTTTATACTCAAAAAAGAGCATAATTAGGTTTTAAAAAAGTTTCTAATTGTGAGATTTTTTAATACCGTTAAATGGCCGTTCATGAAACGTCATTTATCTGCATGTACGAATGTGGCTTGCAAAGTTAATACTTTTGCTCAAATCCACTGCCTAATTTTATGAACCTCATATAGTCTCCTCTTAACACCGTGGAGAAATGCATGGTTTTCCGTACACGGAAAATATACAGCTTTTAGTTTGAAAACCCTGAACGCAAGTGTAAAAACAGGTCGGGTTTAAAATTAATCGGGAATTAGAAAAGTTTTTAAAACCGAATGATACTCTTCTTTTGAGTATGAAATTGGAAGAAGACGTGATTTCTACCAAATAAGTAAAAGAATGAATGCTTTTACGCATGTTTTCCATGAAATATAATTGAATTTTCAAGGGCATCGAAAATCAATGAGAAAATTGCATGCTACTCAAGTAAGCCTTTTTTGCAGAGTATAGATCTTGCATGCAGCCGAAAATACGTTCTTTCGAAAGCCGACACCCTGAGGTAACTGGATCATTATATATTTATGCTGCATCATGATAAGTTTTACAAGACTACTTAATTGATCTTTTCGAAACGAGAACGCATTTCGAAATTTTGTTTGACATTTCATGAGTTAGCACATTTACTGTATGTAGATTAATAATAGCCACTCGACACCTGCCACCGCCATGTCGACCACAGAGAGGATCCCTGGGCACATGACTACGACAAACCCAACAACGTGAGAAACCGCCATCCCAAGCTCTCTGCCGTGTAGATTTAAAAACATCTTTAACAACGCAGGGGAAACATGACTGTCACATCATGTAAGTACCGTGGGTAGCAGCACGATACTCAACTCCCATGACGAAATCTTTTCTGCCTCTTAAACGTCAGGAAGATAAATCGTGGCTCCAAAGGCCGCACTTTCTTCTCACGCATATGCATACATTTATATCAAAGAGAGATCTGTGTGTGTGTGCCCTCTAAACGGGCCACGTGTTAGATGCGCTGGACCAACACGGGGGCCACATCGTACTCTGGCAGGCGTTATCTGTGCGCAATAACAAATGCCAACATTTGCGGGGTGCGCTAGCGGACCCTGCTGTCGGCATTCGTCGCACAACTGGCCCACTGTCATCCCCCATTGTTAGGGCGGTCGAAATCCTGCTCATTTGTTGTGTGGACCAGGGGGTGCGGAGTGGGGCACCAAGGCGAGGATCCGTCCGAGCCATCCACCTGCGGCCTCCCCCGTCTCCGGTCTTCTTGACTCTGTCTTGACACCGGGCTCAGGCGGGGGAGGAGGATAGAGTGAAGGTAGACGCTACGCAAGTCTACTGGCACTATAAACCCCTGCGTAAGTCACCGTCCCTGCTCCCACAATGTAGTCTGTGGGGCACACGGTGGACATCATCGAAATCGATGGTCGAACTGTCGTGTGGGTGTGTTGGCAATGTGCTCACTGATCGAGATAGAGGGCTGCTTGTCCCCTGATTTTTCGGGGCTCGATCTAATGCCCACAGGCAGTCGTATAACGACTAGTAGAATGCACAAAAACCCCAAATTAATATGGTACGAGTGAGTCCCGTACCTCGAATGCTAAAGCATGTACAACTAATTTTCAGTCGGTGAAAAATTTCATAAAGTGTTTGCCAAATTCTGAAATGCGTTCTCGATTTGGAAATATTACTTAAGATGGGCGGTAATACTGATTAACTTGCGAAGCAACTCGTGATATTTGAGACTGGTCAGCGTGTTGGCTCTTGAGTGAATTTTTTTCTGCAAAACTTGCACTTCGCAAAAATGACTACCAAATTAGCATGTATTTCCTATATTAATTTTCGATGCCCTCATAAGTCCAAATATACGTTAGAGAAAAGCCACACAACAATATTAGTTTCCTTACTGATTTGGTAGCAATTCGTGTCGTGTTCAATTTTTTCGCCCAAAGAAAGAGCACCTTTCGGTTTTAAGAAGTTTTTCTATTCCCATGTAATTTTGAACTCGATCTGCCGTCATATCTTCGTTCAAGATTTTCAGTCTTCAAGTTATACTCCTCCCCTGCAGGGGACAGATGCATTCCTACGTACGGTCTTTAGGATAAAGTAGAGGTCAACTGTAATCTGAGGTTTACGAAATCAGTCGCCTTTGTACAATCTACCTTAGTCGTCGTATCGCGACTTTGGCGGTATGGCAGTTGCTATATCTTTCTGTGTCTCCGAGGGCTCACAAACCTTCTCAATGCTGCTTGATATCGGTCGTCAGTCACCGTAAATGCGTTGTCATCGTCATTCTGAATAGAATATCACCTGCTTACCCTTTCGAGTGCTACACCGCAATGAAACCTCGAGGGATGTAATTCATGTTACTGAGTGGGCAGCAAGTTCTTCATACTCCAAAATCTAGTTTTTTTGCCTGTGTACAGAGTCGTTCAGGTGAATAAAGCCATAATCATTGTTAGACATCGCCAAACCTTGGATTTTATAATTTCCCTGAAACCGATAAGCTATGAGCTCTCCCTCATGTAGCCTTTAAAACTTGTAGAGACACATGCGTATATGTGTTTGTTTGCGCCGCAGCGAAGCTCGTAAGATGCAAATTGTGCAAGAGTATCTTTGAATGCAGCCTCCTGGTTTGTTCTGAATGCGCTGATGTACCCGTTTGGTAAGTTCCCACGTCCAAACTGAATGTGATCGTCCGGTTCGTGGCACATAACTACCAGATCCCCACTTCTGAAAAATGCAAACAAATTGATTTACTTCTGGTTTCGCGGGCAGAGTCCTGACATGGATATCACGCACAGTAGGTGACGTATTTTATGAAGCATTAACTGAAATTTTAAAAAATGATCTTATCTTAAAGGGGTATTCCGGTTGGCTTTCAATATTGACTATCATACAGCATAGTTCCAAGATAATTAAGCCGTGCTATGATGCTGGGTTTTTAATGCACGTCTTTGCGGCCGTTTGCGGAATTCACACTCGTTAAGATGACGGCTTTTTCTTCACGGACGTTCGATACCCTAATCAATCTTGACTTTATATAGACGTGGCAAACATAAACTGTCTTCTTTTGAACCAATTTATGGAAAGTGAAGCAACAGTTCCTCCGGATTAGTCTGCGTGCGGTATACGATGACCCTGCTGTTTTGCCTTGATTTTATCTGTCGAAGTTCAAATCTCTGTATCTTTCCTGTTTGTTACCTCTGTTATGCAACGACGGGCTGCAGTTGATAAGCCGTCGCGAAATTCATTGGTTCCAATAAATTCTGCTGTCTCTGCTCGCTTCAATTTGTGGAAGTCTACGTCCGTACTAAAAGAAATAATTTACCACAGTTTTGAAAGGTTTTTAGTTCTGCAGTAATTTCGGACCCACTGTGACTCTGCCCCTTAGTTTCGAGTTTCCAGACTAAAAACTTTGCATTTTCTACTTAAGACAACGAAGAATTTCTCTATGTAATTAGGAATACACCAGATAAACTACACGAAATCTTGCAATGGAAATGGATAACATTACATAATTTATAAAGAGCATCAGTAAACTTAGAGATAAACTGCTGTTTGAATATACATTGCACCATCTTGAGCCTAATATTGGCCATGCGACAGATGAGCTGGACCAACAAAGCGACTAGATCGGGATCGAGCAGACGGTATTAGGAAGGCGCACCCATAACAAATGCCAAAATTCGGGGGTGCTGGCACGCCCAGGCCCAAGTCTGCGCCGCGTCAGTTGAGATTCAAGCTGTCCCCTCTCTCCTGTTGAGTAGAATCCTAATCAGCTGTACGTTATGGACCAGGTGGTACGTCCCGGTGCGGGTTTTTGGCGTGCCAGCCACCTATGCCCACTTCTGCCTCCACTCTTTTTTACTGTCCCATGACATCAGGCCTAGACGGTCGGGGAAGGAGAAGAGAGCGTAGTAAATGCTGGACCAGTCTACTACAGCTATAAACAACTTCGCGCCGAAGTCATCGTGTCCGTTCTTACACTATTGCGGAATACACGGTGGGTATCGATGGAAATGGCGGTCAAAATGTCACTCCAGAGTCTTACAATCGCATAATTTCAAGGTTACCTTTAAATTGGAAGATGAATTCTCCTCTTGAAAAACGGGAATAACTGCAATGTATTTCGAAAATTCTCTCATGAAAAGATGTCTGTTTATGTTTTCTATATAATATATTTATTTCCATGAGATCGTCGAATATAAACAGGAAAATTATTACTAAAAGGCAGTCATTTTCCTGACGAATGTGATTTTTCAGGTGGTCCTAACAGGCGCACATGCAAAGGACCCATCCCAACGTGAATAAAATATCTTGGTATTATGCTGCATTATAACTAACCCGGTAACCCGGCTTCTTAAATCGAGATATATTAGTGTTTAATGAGATACGTCGCCTTCTGAATGCATACTATCTGATTTAGAACAATGGGGAACAGTTTTTGAAACAAAAGACTTAATCATGACTTTGAAACTATAAATTTTCCCAGGAGCAGATTTAAAATTCTGGAACTGATTAAGACGAACAATGATCGCGACATTGAATTTGTAACTACTAAGGCAAGAGGATGGTGCAAAAATCACTACAAATGCGAATGTCTCATAGTCAGTATGTCGGTAAGGACGCATTATGCGACCTCACTCCGGGAACAAAAGCCAAATCGTCGTAAAATACGGGTTTCAGGAGTGAGGTTAGATGGGTAATGTAGAGCGCTATGTCAATAAATAGCGTTTCTTGGGAGAACTAAGTTTAAAAATTCAACGTGCATTAAGCAAAATCAAACATAAAGCGGGACTAAGCAAAGTGAAATATTGAAAATGACGTTCATAAACACAGTTTCTAATAATCAGTGCGCGAAGAGTTTTTCTAGTACGATATGATGAGCAGCCAAAAGTCTGACGATGAAGAGAGCCTTCCGCAGCTGAGCGCAGTACTATTTTACGCAAATATTTTTTCTGCTTCGTCTGATATGTAAAGGGAAACGGTGTAGGCGAGTAGACCTAAATTCCTCGTTTAAAGATCTGCAAAATTACAAGACTTCGGCGGCCCCATGTTGGGAGAAAAGACGCCTAAAAACAATAACTGCATACACTACTCTGTCAAGTTCCGTTTATGAGGAGGAGTTTTCTTTTCAAAGAAGTGTATGTTGCTTCCCATAACGACAGGGATCGTTGAGCTGAAAACATATTTAAAACCAGTATATTAAGGAAAGTATAAGCTACATTCAACTGACCAGGACAGTGCCTAACTCAAATGTTCACGTACTGATTTGGGTTGACCCAAATGTTTCGGCTTTGATGTCCTAGACTCATCTTTGCTCATTAATTTCGACTGTACTGCGAAGCATATTCATTCGTCGGAGACAAAATCGGCAATTGATTTTTCCACTTTCTCAGTACAAAAGGGGATTGCCTAGAGGTTAACAACTTCAACTCCTGCAGATTAACACTTCCTGTAAATAACACTTTCTGGCAACCTAGATGCGTAGGCGCCCTTCCGTCAAAAAAACCCCTGAACGTGGGAGGAAATCAGATTGAAATGGACGCAGCGGTCACGGCAAAAGTAAGACTACCTAGATACGTGCGCGCGTGCTTCTATGGACTGAACGGGAAGCGACATCCGCACGCCGCAAGTTTTCACGGATGCGGTATTTTTCCAAAGGGTCGCTTATGAAGACGCCCAACTTGCCCATGCAAAGCAGGGACAATATTGTAGGACCGACATTTTGTCCCAGTCTAGGAGGCAATTAAAGTCGAGACAAATTGGAAGGATTTTGGTGTTTGTCACTCTCTTTTGGACGTGCATAAACGTCGGCTTTTAAAAAGCTTTTGTTGGAGTAGTCGGATGCAATGCATCATCGCCTCACTAAGTAAATTTTTTTAAAGCTTAAATGTGCAATAGCGGACTTCGTGAAACTCAGCCAGGACAGACTGTAACATGACCAGACAGGAATCAGGGAAAATTGGCAGAGAGTGATCAATTTTCAGCAATTTAAAGGAAACGCAGACACGTAGACGTAAAAATGCAACCGACTGCTGGAGAAAAGTCCAAACATTGAAAAAATAGAGCTTGCCACGCGAGTTTGCGCCGTTATGTTTGAGGTTCAGCATGTGTACTAATCTTTGCTAAAATCGCCAATGAGAGTAGATAAACGATCGAGACAGTCTGTTTAAATAAAGTAGGTCAGTAAAATGAAAGTCGGCAGCATGCTCTAGAGCGTCTTTGAATCTGACCCAAATGTAAATCTATAGTTTTAATTCATATTAAAGTGTGTTTGTAGGAGTGCATGTCGACCTTAAGTAAAATGACCCTAGTTGGACGCAACCATCCCACTTGGATAAACTTTAATCCTCCGAGACTCTTAAATAAAGTGAATAAATTTACTTGGAAGTAATTGGAAAATAGCTGCTGCAGTTGATGTTAATTAAACTAGCATTCGAGGTCTCTGCGTTTTAGCGGGCAAAATAATCACGGTTCAAGAACTCCCTGACGTGTTTGAAAATATTAGGTTACTCCATTTTGATTTAAATTTACTCGGATGAAGTTGAAGAGTTGGTTTACGACGAAAGTACTTGCAGGCCGATTCATGCACGCTAGTTGCCGTCTTTTCCTTGAATACTGTTTTACTCACTTGGGTGAATTCAATCACTGAAACCTATCGCCTAGGTAATTTGTATAATTTCGATATATTTTACTGCCCATACGAGAATGAAAGTCTCTTAAAAACATATCAACAAAACAACCGACTTTTATAAAAACTATATGGAAAATATTTCCCCTTTGGGTTCGGAAATTTAGCAGAGAGAATATTTCAGCCATTGAATATCTCCCAATTCTGGAAATCTTGGGAGTACAGATTTGTTATTCCAGTTTAATGGGGCCATTTGCAAGGCACACAATGGAGTCTCTGTTTACCCTAAGTGAAAGTATTTACGTACTTATAAACATACAAAACCGGGAATCTTCCTAATTTTCGGCAAAATTTTAAAAAGCAATTTCCATTTTATCGCATATTATGAATAGCTGTCTCTCTCATCAGTCTATGCATTTTGACTAAATGTATACACGAATCGCCTATAGGTACACTACCGACCAAATTAACGAGCTGTAGTGAGTGGAAATCGTGCAAGTGGAAGGGAGGGGGTTTAGGCGAAAGCGAACGCATTACTGTGAGAATATTTCCTTCGAACAGGAAATAAAGCCTCGCGTAGGAATTATTTCTAAAAATTGACAAACAAACGACGCTGTCTACAAAAGTACTGATTGCTGAGACAGTCAACTATACCTACTATAAGCGTGCCTTTTTGTACTGCAAAATTTTTCCAAAAATCTCATCTCAATAACCGCCTGATGTGGTCGCTGGAAAATAATTGGCCGCTTTTGCATGAAAAACATTTAAACGCTTAATCAACTTTTTAAATTTGTTTAAGAAGCCTCTTTGAAAGTGCTTGCCGGTAATTTTGAAAGTAGATTAAAAACTCTCATACTGAGTAGCTTGACAAACCTTGAACTGTGAATAAACTCACGCCTCGTTTCCAAACACATGTAAGTTACCGACTTGTCAGCGCGATCGAAAGCCGAGTTCGATGGAATTAAAAATTTTCAGCATCTCTACAATCCTACGATTCGAATGTGTTGGCGTAACCCTTTAGTGAACCCTTCTAAGAAAACTGACTGAGGACATATTAGACTGCGGAAGCAGAAAAATTATGCACTCGTTCGTTTTGAACAAAGTGGTCGCAGTAGAGGTGAGGAATGTTTAATGGCATGCGAATAAACTGGCGCATGCGTTTCAGGTTTCGCCGTACTATTGAACATGTTTAAGCAGTCACACAAGTTTGAAGACTGAAATTGGTTTTTTCACGAGTTTCTACTCTCTCTGTGCCCGACTTAGTAGATCATAAAACATAATGACGAAATTAAAAATGATTTATGTGGTGGATGTTCGGTCGCGGTAAGTCTCAAAAGGTGCAAAGTGCAAAGCTCGACATTTGCCCAATGTAATACTTTGGGCAAACTGGAATTATGAAAATTGGATGAATGATCAACGTCTCTGAATACACGGTGGTAAAACAGTAATGGATGCCCGACATACGACAATTTATCCTCGTGCGATTTGCCGACTTGCCAACATCACCTCCACAAGCCAGCAGTGAAAAGTTGATGCTAAATTAAGTAGTGTACCTCACATAGGCAATAACGGAGTCCATGAAACTTAAATACTTAAGATTACTTATGAGGTTTGTAAATGAACTGAAAGTTAATTAGCGATGATGATCTTCCCGGGTTAATTTAGTGGGAGATGAGAGAAGAAAATGCCTAAAATTCTTTGCCATCGTACCTGTTAAATTATACCTCAAAAACAGGTTACACGGTAGATGCGCTGAATCAGCACAAGGACTACATCAGATTCTGGCAGGTTTTATCGGAAATGCACACTCAAAACAAATTCGAACATTCGGGATGCGGTGGCAGACCCAGTTGGAGGCTCATGTCGTGCCAACTAAGACCCCAGCCACAGCCATTACTGATGGTTAAAATCCTGGTTAAGTGCTTGTTGTGCATCAGGAAGTGTGGTTATACGCCTAGGCGCGGGTCCGACCGCGCCAGCCATCTGCATTCCCTCCCGCCTCCGGTCTTCCTGACTTGATCATGAAATCGAGCCCAGGTGAGAAAGGAGGAAAGAGTGCGATAGATGCTGCTCAAGTCTACTATAACTGTAAACTAATTCACGTGCAAGTCAACGTCCTTGCACTCACGCTGTTGGGGAGCACACGGTGGACATGGACACGGTGAGCATGACACCCAGTCCTCCTCGTCGTCTTTTTCAATCTTTGTGGTGCAGCTGTTGTTGGTTGAAATTCAGGTCAAGTGTTTGTTGTGCAGCAGGGTGTGTGGTGGTACGCCTAGCTGCGGGTCCGGCCGTGCCAGCCACCTGCGCCTTCCCTTTCCTCCGATCTCCTTGACTGTGCGGTGACACCAGGTCCAGGTAGGGGAGGGGAGGAGAGAGTGTAATAGACGCTGTGCAAGTCTACCCTCGCTATAAACCAATTCACGCGCCAGTCACTGTGTCTGCTCCTACCCTGCCATGGAGCACACGGCAGACGTCGCCGTTCAAGATGATCGAACTGTCAGTAATTAAGTTGCATTCTCTTTAGAGTTAACTCATGAAGTCTGAGATTTCGGCAGATAAGATGCTTCCTAAGAAGGATTCAATAAGACTGACTTCTGTTATAAATGATCGAACTACTCTAAAAGATTAAATATTTGCTTGCGATAAGCGGTCGGTAGAGCGCGTAAAAATTCGGGGGGAAGGGGGTGATGTCCTATCGTCGTCTCCCTATATCGACAGAATATTTAGGCCTGCGTGACCTCCCTATTTTCCCTCAAAAACTACTCGAATATATTTTATGTGATTTGTTATGCAAATGGAAATCTTTGAGAACTACTTCTCTATACCAGCAGATTTTTTGCAAATGACCATATCCGACGCTGACGACAAAATGCACTACAAAAGTCATATGGGGAATTTGGTTGGTCGAGCTTTTGCCCTATACGGTCACTCATCGCAGGGGAAGATCTCTTGACCAACGGGTCACCCGAACAGAGCTGTGTCATTGATTATACGAAAACATTCGACATGACAATGACTTTTAGTTAGTTTGAAAAATCTGCAAAGATCTATTACGACAACTAAAGACGGGGGCTCTCAAATGCGTTTAATTTGCAGCTCGGGCAGGTGTGTTAGACATTATGATTCACATTCATTAAATTTGTTCAGATTGGTTCGTGGATCCGATCGGCCGAGGGATTTCTTGGTTATTTTTTCACAAATGTTATCTCACTTTCTGATCCTCCTGTCCCGTTTGTCTGTATTTGATAAGCGTTGGCCACTAATCGAGATCCTTTAAACTGCCCAAAATTATCATTCCATGCTAATTAATCTGTTTATATCCGGATTTTACGGGTTTTCAAGAGCTTGGTAGGTTTTCCTCGTTTAACCACCACATTCTCTCCACATATTTACCGATAATTAGATATTCGGTTTGGAAAGGACGAGAGTCGCAAGGTAATAATTACGGAACGAGTAATGGCTTGTAGGAATTTTCCCTGCACACCTCTCGACGTTTCGGGAGTCCAGTCAGCCGCCGAAGCGGTTAAAGTAATCAATTTGAACTCTTGCGCGACACGTTTCTGCCATAAACACTGCGACGCCGGACAGCCTATCAGTGTCTCCACAAGGTCAGCATCTAATAAATTTAGCTCAGCTGCCTATTCCTTGCCGCCTCGGTTTTGTGCGGTAGATGGAGAGAGATAAGAAGTTTCCGGAGAAAAATTGCTAGTTACTTGATAAACCGTCAGCAGGACCCTCGTCATCTATAATTAACCGCGACATCATTAAAACCCGGCGGGGAAAGCGGTTTACAGTGAGGCATGAAAATCGACTCATTCAGGTCGGGATTGGTTACAGAATGAAAAATACCTCATGCGGGCAAAATGTGCACTTCATATTATGCTATTTGTAAAAGTAAATAAATAGTTGATAGGGAATTCGGGAATAAAGCCTGGCATTTTAAAATTAGCTAAGAAAACCTTATAGACGTGGATTTTGTTTAAAATGAGTGAGTTATGTGGACAACGACTGTAAAATGACAGAGAACTGAAACAGCCCTTACATATGCATGGTACGACAATGCCTTCTAATTCTGTGTGCTCATGCTAACAGAAAGTTACCAACACGTTCTGCTGCCACCAACGAATCCTGATTTCTACTTCAACTAGTGCCACCGCGCCTGTTTTTTTAATATAACCAGAGCCCGATGGGGTTTAACAGTCCTCCATTAAATCAAAATGGAAGCAAGGAGAAAGCAAAATATTACTCCTGTATACGCTGACAATGACTCCCTGATTTCGAGTCTTTCCAGCATTAAAGTATTTTTAAATAGGTAACTTTTTTGAGAGAGTTTTTGAATTGCGACAGAATATTCGGCATTGACGTAAGTTGTGAACGTTCGTTTTTTGGAAATGAAGTTTGCTGTTCGGGTGAGTCTTTAAGTACGATCTAAACAGCCATCTGCATAAAAAAGAATGTTAAAGCACTCACTGGTTCGGTCAATATTTTCGAAAGAATTTCTCCTTTTAGAGGTTTCGATGAACACATTACAGGACCTTTATTAATGAATAGTCGATTGGAAATAAAGAAAATCGTAAAGTATTCATTGCAATTTGAAAGACATACTGGAAAACAACGGACCTCCTGTTATCAAAAGCCGCACATGAACTTACGGGAAAATAGATTCTCTTAAGATAATCAGAGTAGTATGCTTACGCTCGCATCTACTAATTCTGTGCAAATTCATTAGTCACTGTCCGACCTGTCAGCATGTGACCTTATGGAAAATTTTATTTCTCCGTCGTCCCCATTAGCGAAATTAAGTAAATTCCTCTTTGTTATAATCAATCGCACATTGAACAGTACAAAAACGGATAATTGCATCGATTTCATGGAACAGTATCCAGAAACCCGTGGCCATATGTTATGCACCTGCTCCTTTTCCAGACCTAAAACGGCATCAATCCGTGGAAAATGTTTGATTTAAATGTGCGTGAAAAGGCTTTTCGAAGAGTTACTGTATTGATACCGTTGTATTTAGTCTGTAGAAGCATGCATTATGCTCCTCTTAAACTCGAGTTTACTCACTGTGCACAAATTTTCGCGTTTTTGGCATTCCTGCCTTTTTGAGTCTTACTACAAACGCCTACTTCGCCGTTGTATTTAGACGGAGGTAGCTCATTATTAGTGCGGTATTTTTGCGGATAAGTCCGAACTTGCTTGCGACTGCTTAATTATTGTTCGTCAGCTTAAACATGTTTCATGATTTAGGCACATTTTAACATGATTTCGGCCACCAGCATAAGCCGCCCTCGGTAACCTGGACAACTCAGTAAAAACTTTTCTTCTACACAATTGTTTCCCTCTTACTAATTCGGCCGTGTTTCCTAGAGAAGGTGCAAAAATTAATTTCCCATTTGCTTCCATTTGCGGTAAATTCTTCCATTGGCACTGCGGAAAACGAGACTTAATTAAAATTTTGCACTTGATAAACGGGTACCTTTGGGAAATAGCAAATTCCCAATCCTTGCTTCACTCAGACGCAATCATCTAATTTTGTCTATTATTTAAGTTTAAACAACAGTGGCCGACGAAACTAACTAAATGTACGTAAATTAGCGCAAACTGTCTAGACAATCGGAAACCGGCCAAAATAGACCGACAAAAATTTTACTTAATAATGAACGAACCCCAGTTAAATTATACTAAAAAAGCGCCGGAAGCCTTATTAAGTTGGTTGAAAATAACATTTTTGAGAAAACAAGGAATGCCGAAAATTGCTGTTAAATGAAAAGGTTTCATTTTTAGAAGTGCCGATTGAGCAAATAATGCGGCATGAATCAAAACGCGTTTAAGATAACCATCAAAATAACCATCTGCAATAACATGTGTGCCATGCAGTATAGCGGCCAGGCATTTTATGAACGCTTGATAACCTGTTTTGAAAATGGTGTCACAAGATCTTAAATTTTCTGAGAGGCTGCCACAAAAAAGTCTCTAAGGGAATTCGCGGAAAAAAGACACTCAAAAGCTGGCATGTCGAGAGGCCAGTGAGTAGCCCTGAAGTTAGAACGTAATTAACAGATGCGATCATAAGCACGCCGGTTTTCACGTATCAAAGACAGTGGGGAACGCCACGTTTCCTGAAGTCGGTGAAATGTCATTGAGTGCTTTGTAGTTATAAATGCTCCTAATTGATTATCCATAAAGAATAGATTCCGAAATAAGTATCCATGAAGGCGTTCAAAAATGAAAGAGTTCTCGAAAGTGCTTACCTATGCAGTGAGCTTTCGACATTTGTTTCCATTCGGTCATATCTGTTGATCCAATTAAGTATGAAACTTAATAGTCTAAAAAAATTAAGGTCCACAATTAAAACCTATAATTCATGTGCTTCTTGCCAATAAATGAATCTTCACCATAAAGTTATCGCTTTGAAGAATGTTTTGATTTGGCCTTGCGCCGTTGGCTGCTCACACACCTCAAATAAATCCAAAAATATCAAGTACAGGTTAGTATATTTGGCCTGCTACTCCAACGTTCTGATAAGTATTGTTAGTTATTCTGCAAAAGAGAATAGACCTTTTTCGCGTATTAGAGCTAATTTTATTTTAATTCATTTCATGATTTTGAATGGAGGACAGAGGGACGATAAACATACTAATCTCTAGCTTTGACAACCAATGCACTGCTACTTTCGTTTTTGAAACATGCATTTAGTAGAGTACCTCTAAAACGGGCCACGCGTTAGATGCGTTGGACCAACACGAGGGCTAAATCGCCTTTTGGCGGACGTTCTCTTAGAAATACGTACCCTTTATAAATACACACTTTCGGAGTGCGGTGGCAGATTCAGTTTCAGGCTCACGCAGCGCCATTTGGGATCCCTGCTGGCCCACTCTTCTCTTGTCGTGTGTGAAACCCTGGTCGTGTGCTTGTTATGAACCAGAGGACGTGGTGCTATGCCTAGATGCGGGTTTACGCTGAGCCAGTTACCTGTGGGCTTCCCTGTTTTTTGAAGACTAGTCTTGGTCATAGCACAAGGCCCAGGTGAGGGTAGATGCTGCGCAAGTCCACTATCACTAACAACTAAGTCACCTGCAAGTCACCGTCCCTCCCCTGACCTTGCTGTGGAGTACACGGTGGACATCGCCGGTCACGACGGCCCGACTGTCAGTAGTAAGCAGAAACTAGACCGCTCAAATTACCTTACTGAGTGCTAAAATGTTAAAATGAGCATCTGGGGAAGTACAATTTTGCAAGTACTTATGAACATTTGTGCATGCCAGGAATTGACTGTGAACGTTAATAGTTTGCAAAGCAGAGAAACCTACAAATTAACAGATCCAAGTTTTCGAATAATATAAAACATGCTTTCTTGAAAGACAGGTACGTATCCGCCTCCTGATTTACCTGGTATACACAAACCAAAAATGTTAGTTATAGCGTTGGCGAGGATTGCTTTAATAAATCTTTTCCATTCGGATTGCTTTAAGTGAAAAAAACGCGAGCTAATACTCACATGTGGTATAGACAGTTATCAACACCAAAAATGTCCAAAAATAATGTGACGTCTATTTTCACTTAAATTTGCAAGTCTTTTCATGACAAAATTGTTCAGAAACTCATTTTGCATGAGATATGAATTTTTCAGAGCACGTTATACTAGTAAACAATATGAACAGATTTCGAGACACCGCTATATGATCCCTTTGAATTCCTTCGCCGAGTTCCATGAGTCATGCTAAATACTTCCTCTAAAGCAGCCTAACTTATACTAGGACATTTTTATGAAAAAGACCTCTAGAAGGCATTAAAGTACCTCAGCTGACGTGTCCAATATCGACTAGTCGAGGACAATATGAGGGGATCCCGAATAATCCAACATGAATGATCCGCGAGCTTATCTGTAAGTCTTATAGGTGTAAAGTCTTCAAACGAGAGAGATCCTTCTGTCATGCGGAAAAAGTAAAGGCCCATCCCATGCAGAAAAGTTGTAGGAACGCAGTATTTTTGAATCATTTACAGACTATAGGATTAAATTATTAAAAGCATAGAGGATGAACTTTAAAACTGTCACCTGCTTAAACTATTTGTATTCTGGATGTAATTTCGTCCCTGTTCAATGATTACGTGTACTGAGACCCAGTTTATCAGAAGTTCCTGGTTTAAAACGAATAAATAAATATACAGCAGACGTGCTAACTCATGAAATATCAGCCAAAATTCTGAAATGCGCCTTCGACATGAAAAGATTACTTGAGGGGCTTTTAACATTAATAATCATGAAGCGTAATTTTAAGATAATTCAGCTACCTCAGCTTGTCAGCTTTCGAACAAATTTCTTTTCGGCCGCTCGTAAAAGCACCATCCTGCAAAAATGAATACTTCAGTCGTATATTTTTTCCTCATTGATTCTCCATGCCCTCATAAACTTGAATTTGTTTCGTAGAAAACACGCATAAAAATATTCACTCTTCTTATCGTCTGGTAGACAATTACGTCTTCTTCAAGCTTTATACTTAAGGAAAGGTATAATTCACTTTTAAATTTTTCCAAATCCCAAATAATTTTCAACCTGACCTACTGTTACACTTGCATTTAGGGTTTTTGAAATACAAGTAGTAAACTTACCGTGTACGGATAATCATACGATTCCATACGCTTTTACTTGGAGATTATATGGAGTTCATTTAATTTAGCAGTGGATTTGAGGCATATTGTGAAACCTGCGGGCAACATTAATAAATGCAGAGACACGATGTTTTATGAACGTACATTTCACGGTCTTAAAATCTTATAATAGGAAACTTTTTTTAAAATCAAGTTATATCCTTCTTCAAGTATAAGCTTACAGAAGACGAAATTGTCTAACAAATGAGTATGCATGTTTTCTATGAAATATATCCGAAGTTATAAGGGCGCCGAAAATCAATAGAAAAAAAAACATACCATTAAGTGGTCATTTTTGTGGGATTTTGCTTTTACAGACGGCGGAAAGAAGTTCGTTCAAAAGCTGGCATTCTGCGGCGTCTGAATTATCTTGGGATAACGCTGCATGACGATTAATACTACAACCCTACTTAAGTAATCTTTTCGAGTCAAAGGCGCTTTTCAGAATTTTGACTGACATTTAATGATTTAGCACATCTACTGTACTTCCACGTTGACCAAGATCCCGGGCGCGCATTATTGCCTTTAAGGGGGAAGATCTGTCTACTCTCAGGTTTAACTATCCTCTGGGGCTCTCTGCTGCTGCGCAGAAAAGGCTTGATGACAGGGAATTCGTTCTTGACTGGTTTAAGATCGGTAGGTAGTAATGTGGTTTGTTTATATACGAAGGGGTACCTCACAAATGGAGCAAATCATCCAGCGTAACACATTGTTTCATAGAAAGTCAAGTACTGCATCGGTCCGCTCCAAAAGCAATTTCGATATGTGGGCTTCCTGCCCAGAATTTTCCAGCTCAGAGGCAAGATTGTTATCGTGATATGATCAAATCTTCAGAGAAAATGATGGGAAATTTTTTGAATACGGGATTAATGACTCCCGCGTACTGCGGGTGGTACTGCGCTGAATTCCGGGATGTATCCACTTATAAAGTGCGTGACCTATCTCATGAAATGTTGGCTGAAATTCAAAAAATGCGTTTTCGATTAAGAAGGATTACTTGGTCGCGGTTGTGATACTGATTATCTTAAGGCATACTCTTATAACATTTTGGACTCGGCAGGATGGCGGCTTTTAAATGCAATTCTTTTCAATCTCCTGTAGAAAGCGTGCTCGGTAAAAAATGACTACTTACGTAGCATGCATTTTTCCCATTGATTTTCGATGGTCTTGGAAATTCAAATATATTTTATAGAAACCACAAACAAAAATATGTTTTCTTTTAGTTAATCAATAAAGAATCAAGTCTTCTTTACATTATATACTTAAGAAAGGAGTATAATTAGGTTTAAAAAAGTTTCTTATTATAAGACTTTTTAAGACCGCGATATGTCCCTTCACATAGCATCGTACCTGGCCGTTTACCACTGCTCCTCATGAAATGTACAACATGGTCCGCATCCATTGCAAAATTTTATGGACCCTGTATGAATTCTCTTTTATGACATAGAAAAATATGAGATTTTCTTTACGCGGAACGCATGCACCCTGTAGAGTGTAATCACTATGCGCTAATGCAACGAATGATCAGGCTCAAAATTTTACGGCAATTAGAAAACTTTTTTAAAACCTAATTATACTCCTTCCTTAAGTATAAAATATAAAGAAGACGTGATTCTCTATTGATTGACTAAAAGAAAGCACATTTTATTTTGTGGTTACTATAAAATATATTTGAATTTCCAAGACCATCGAAAATCAATGGGAAAAATGCATGCTACTTAAGTAGTCATTTTTTACCGAGCACGCTTTCTACAGCAGATTAAAAAGAAATGCATTTAAAAGCCGTCATCCTGCCGAGTCCAAAATGTTATAAGAGTATGCCTTAAGATAATCAGTATCACAACCGCGACCAAGTAATCCTTCCTAATCGAAAACGCATTTCAGAATTTCAGCCAACATTTCATGAGATAGGTCACGCACTGTATGTCCCAAGTCTCAACCGTAACCTTCTCTGGAGCTTGTCTGAAGGTCACCTGTAATACGCGGGGGATGTGCATATCTCCTTGTTTGGCCGCATCTTTTTGCCAAAAGTATTCGTTTTCATCGCTTATTTGTGCAGACAGTGAATGAATGCTAACGTTGGTAACTACGAAGATCATGCTCTAGACCGGTGAAGTGTCGCCTTCAAGAATTAGCGGTTTCTCGGAAGAAAACAAGCAATTTGGACTATGCCAGCAGAATCGGCAGGAAATTCACCAGTTTTTCGCAGGTCTGAATGCCGGCAGATATCCCTCAGGGGAACTCCTCAGCGTTTACGGCTTGAGGCCATAATTACAAGATTGTAGAAAGTTTGTTTTCACTCAGGGTCGACTTGGCTCACGTGCGGGCGTTCGGGTCATCAGTGTAGGTACGCTGACATTTGTCTTGCACGAAATCCGAAGAGGAATCATTCTGGGGTCGTGTTATTACGCAGGCCATTGATTATAAATGTAGTTAATGAAAAGCCTCTCCAGGGTGAGTACACCACGGTCATTGCAAGAAATTTCAACAGCTGCCGACAACAAGGCTTTACAATGCTTCCCATTTAAGCTGAATGAAGGACCCGAGATGCGCCGCAAAAGCGGTTTTTCGGCCTGCCTCACCTTGATTTTTGAGTCTGAGATTGAACAAAAAGGCGTGGGCAGCAGGAACGACTGATAAGGGACGAGAAAGATAGTTGCCGCAATGATAGTAACTTCCGAATTCATAGTGCAGTCTTCACGGAGTGCCTTAGAATCAACAGCACTCTGTTGGATCGACACTTCGTAGAATATGCAAAGTCTGCTACTTACCCTGCCTCAGATCATGAAAACGCGCCTGCCTTTGGGGTGTCAGGACGTCTTACCTATCGTTTCGCAAATATTCTTTCCCTTCTTATATTC
Source organism: Spirometra erinaceieuropaei (assembly GCA_902702965.1). Lineage (NCBI taxonomy): Eukaryota > Metazoa > Platyhelminthes > Cestoda > Diphyllobothriidea > Diphyllobothriidae > Spirometra > Spirometra erinaceieuropaei. The sequence goes on from CACRXP010000835.1 coordinate 170,767, forward strand.
CCAGGAATCGTATTTTAACTTGGAGCGGCAATCGAGAATTTCCTCGTACATCCAGCAGAGCCGCTGACGGAAGTCTAGGCAAGAAATTTACTGATGTTCCTGATAATGAATGGTACTTCCGTGGGCATCTCATCTAATTGGGTGGCCTATCGGTGTTCGATCCCTTTTCCAATATACCAATACTTCGGTTTGCTGATGCTTGGATTCTTTAGTATCGTCAGTCCCTGAGTAGAATCCTATTCACGTTTGAATAGCCGCGTAGGACTATCGTGAGCTACCAGGTGAGCAACTGCCTCAGGAGATGTGTGCTGCCGAGATGTTCGTGCGAATTTGCACATCATAAGGCGACTTTCGACGCAATTATCCCATCCTCTCTTCCTTCATTTACCGTGTTCCGATGGTGAGGCAGGGTTAAGAGTGAAGGGAGTGGGCGTGTATACAGTGTCTAATAGGGCCACCTACGCCTGTCACACCTTATCCAGTCTCTAAACTCCCATTTATCCGGCCTCGGTTGAGGAACCACTTGCTACAAACAAATGAATAAGCCATCGCAGATTGGCCACAGGTTCTCTGTAAGACGCAGTTATCCGATCAGCTGTAACTCTTTGGAGCCACAGCATTTAGTGCGCCGTGATAATTCAAGGGGCGTTTTGTTGCGGCAGATGAGGCGCTGAAACTGAACCGAATCGATTTCGCTCCCCTCATTTTACTCCCTCATAAGAGTAGTTTGTGAGAGTCAAGTCACCTGAAAACGAGATTTAGCATGATGACTGACATAGGTGACACCACTGTATACCGCGCACCAGTTACGCCCTGGAGCCTCACATAAGTGAGAGGCGATAAGAAGATCACAACAGGAGGACGCCATTGCATTCCGACCCCATTCGTGTGCACCAGTTACTTGTCAGAGCTCATCAGCCAACCGGTGATTGGATTGAGCTCAGCGACTGGCGTGGCGTGGTGAGTCTGCTTATCGCTTACATTCACGAGCACACGAGTAATTACAACAGCTTGCTCGCCATTACCGATGTTGGAAAATATCACTGAAAGGTTAGAATGTGATTAGTAGACGATCCTAATTTGTGCGCATATGACTGAGTAGACCTATGTGATAACTGAATATGCCGCATAAGCATGAACAAGGAAGACGTGGATGATGGATGTCTACCAAAGCACTCTATTGATCGGTTTTTTAGTCGCCCTGTCCTGGGTTTGCAGACGGCATTTCCGACTGACTTCTGATTTGAACATGCGGTCGAAATTTGGACACATTGGCCTTGCTGATGGCGGCGGTAATGGTGGTAGTTTTGAATGTCCATTGAGACCTGACGGCGATCACGTTGCGGTGGTTGTGAAAATGTTCGATCGGGATGAACCGATGTGGTGAAATGATGCTGCGGTGAGGATAGATTAAAGAGGTACAACCGGTGATGCTGGTGGCTGTGTTATTTGATTGTGCAGGAGGATTTGCTGATAGTGTTCACACTGTGGTGATTAAGGTGTGTAACGTGGTCAGTGCGCTCCTCAAACAACATTAGGGCTAGATCGCAGTTGGTAGCCAGGAATGAGGAAGCGGACGGCGAACTTAACCCTAATCCTAACCTTAACCCTAACCCTAACGTCAACCTTAAACGTTAACCGTGAACCCTAACGGCAACCATAACCCTAACCTCAACCGAAATCGTAAACGTAACCGTAGCCCTTAGACATGGCCGTAACTGTGAAACCTAACCATAATACTGAAACCTTCTCGTACGCTCAAACCCTAACCGTAACCCGAAAACCTAAGCCTAAAGGCATAACCCTAGACCGCAAATCGAAACCATTAGCCAGTACCCTAATCCTAACCTCGAACGCAAAACGGGGGTTAAGTGGGTCAAATGTGATTATGGAGCCCCACAAAATAGCCCCAGTAAACAAACCCCCAGCCACCTGTAATACGGGGCCTGACTACCAACTGCGATCTAGCCAACATTAGTTTCTTATAAAAAGTATCAGTCGATTCCTAATAAGAAAATTCGTAGCGACACCTCAGAACACCCTTAGAGGTTCGTGACACACAAAATGCGGCCTTTACATAGGCTGACAAATCCGACCAACTGTCTTCTCATTGGTCACTTGTTTGTGCTCACATGGTGTCGAGCAAATTCTAAGCTAAGATAAATTAACTGAGTGGCTGGTTAACTGCGTGTCACAGCGAATTATCTCTAGGCACGAGGGTAATGCTTGAGCTTTTGATTTCCCTTTGGAACATTAGTTCCTATTGAAAAGGCATTGGTTGTCGTACCCCGACTGCAAAACCGGCATGGCAGACCACCTTACATCTTCAAGTCGACAGAAATGTGCAATCAAAAACTGCTACTATGCCTACTATTTTCCACAATCCGTCCCGCAATTTGGTTGCGGTAGTGAATGTCAGTCCCATTCGCGGTGGTGGTCCATGACTGAACTGGTGGAACGTCTGGCTCAACTACTCGGTAGCTAAGTGACTCAGGTTTATTTAAGCCTAGAGTCCAGTTACAGGTAGCCGATGACCACAGATAAACTACCTTATCTCTTGTCCAGTACTGTTTGTTAGTCGTCATACTTCCGCCTGCAGGGAAAAAAGAGGAATATAATATATTTTTTGTAATTATATTAGAGTGCTGAATGTTACTCATAAGAGACAGGCTGCACATCATTCGGTAATTTTCTTACAAAGAACAATTCTTTTAAAAAACAAGCAATGTATTCTTGGCGCAGTGTAAATTTAGGGATTCGATATTTTCTAAAGCATTGCGTTCCTTCTTAATCTTCTTTTTATTCTTCCTATTCGTTCTCCCACTGTCATCGCAGATATTACCACAACAATTGCCGCCGCCGCCACCATCGCCACCATCATTACTACTACTATTACTACTACTACTACTACTACTACTACTACTACTATTTCTATTACTACTAATACTACTACTATTACTACTACTTCTACTACTACTACTACTACTACTATTACTACTACCACTACTACTGCTACTACTACTACTACTACTACTACTACTACTACTACTACTACCACTGTCGTCATTGAGCCAGTCACAACCACCGTACTCTTTGTCTTTGGCGATTAAGGTTCGATTTCTGACCACATCGTAAATGCGATTTAAGTAGAATGTTTGTAAGCAAAAAAAGGTTCATTGAATAAATAAGGACCCTCCGTACTACAGGAAGACTTGTGGTAGCTTCCAGGGGTACCTATTCCCGTGTCATAAAATTGATCCACGTCTAACCCTAACACTAAGTCCGCATGAACCTCAATGTCCTGAACTTTGCCTCAGGAATACTTTTAATACAGGGAGTCATTATTGACGTAGCCGACCCACAAGATTACTGGTAAACTAAAACACACGCAGCTGTTACCCAGGATTGTGGAAATATTCCCCGCTTGCGTGGATGAGATGTTTTTTGTCGGAACTTCCAGTTAATACGTCGTCAAGCGAGACTAGCGTAACCTGCAGGTTCGTGAGTGTCAGTGATTAAGTAAGCGCTTGGGGCATTCCAATTTGTTTACCAAATTGGCAATGAGTTATCCAGAAAGGTCTAATTGTGCCTATGTTATATCATGCAAGTCGGATAAACCAATGAAGTTCAATCCTGTGTAACTGGATATTCTGCGTTACAGCGCGTATCTCAAATACTCGATAGTTAACTGACTTTGTTTTAAATCGCAGGTTGCCTCCAGGCAAGGGTTGACGGCAATTGATATGCTCCAAATGGCCGGTCCAGTATCTATTGTCTTTGGCAGCACCACCTATCCACTAGAGATTACTGGTCTCAATAAGATCCCTTCTAGGAAAAAGGGCAAAATATTCACTCAGGATTTATAATATAGCTAGATCCCAGGAGGAGTCTGTCAAAAGACAGATTCACATGAGGAAATGTTGTCGTTACAAACCTTAAACATTTTAAGTGACTAGTACTATTTTATGTATGTGCAAAGCAAACATATAACACCGATAAATATTCTGAAATACTCAATTTCCCTCTTCTTTCCCTGTCATGCCCGGTCATCATCATCATCGTCACCTTTTTCTTCTTCTTCTTCTTCTTCTTCTTCTTCTTCTTCTTCTTTTTCTTCTCCTTTTTCCTCTACTTCTTTCTTGATTTCTGCCCACGTCCATTTATGAATGTATACGCACATTGAGCACGTCAAAAATGAACTGAGGATGTATTTCATGTAAAACGTCCACCAGAAGAAATCTATCTGTAAGAAAGAAGAAAAAGACCGATCAAGGACAGAACCAGTTTCTTTAATTTTCTGAGCTTTCGAGTTCATGCAGGAACCCATCATCAGGGATGACAGCTGCAAACGAAAATGTGCCAATTGTGGGGGCATCAGTCAATCAACGACCAATGATGCAGAAAAGAAGGAGGCTACGCCCAGCTCTCTACCGACTCAGCTCGTTAAATCGATTGACTGAGTTCTCATTAGAGACCCAGGCTTCAACCAATTCTCGACGACTCTTTTTTTCTGGAGTGGACGATTCTTTTGGCGGCTGTAAAGTTGAATTTGTAAACTACTTCAATGGTATGATCAGTCAGTTGCGTTAATTCGCCGCCCCGTATCACAGGCAGCCTTTATTCGTGTATACGCTGTCTGCACACATGTTTAGGCCAGTCTGTTTAAGCAGAGGGACAGTTTTGGTACGGATGCGCCAGGTCTGACTGCTCACTGGAATTCGATCGGTGCCTGATTTTTCTGACATTGCTTCGCATAGTACTTTTTTGCCGATGCGCAGTCCCAACAACTAGTCCAGTGATAATTTGTCTGGCCGAAATTGAAATACTCATTAGGTTTAGTAGAGGTAGCAGGGTGATGTTCTTTAAAAAAAGTGATTGCTGATATAACAGCTTCGACGTTTACACAAAAATTAGGGGAGTCTTCTCCGATTACGAGATGGGTGTTTCTTTGTTCTAGTTGATATGTCGGTGTTCATAATGGACTGAGAAAGCTTTTGGGAGCATTTGAGTTTGCCTAACGAATTCGCTGGCTTAATCATTCATCACTTTCCACCATTTGGGTAGAAAAGTGTTTGAACTTGCCTTTAAACAGACAGTCTGGTGCTAATCTGTCATTCCAGTCTTCACACTTCCAAAAATTAGATTCTGAGATTATACTTACCAACAGGTATATAAATGTGAAGATCTCAGAAGGACCAGACAGGTTAATTGCTAGTTTATCGAGAACCATAAAAACTCGACATGTGCAATTATTCAACGTACCATCTATCAGTGGTGAAATTTATTGAACACCCCATTGCTGTGGAAGGTAAGTCTTTAATCCGAGTTTTCCGTAAAAATGTTCCTGGAGCCTCTTAAGCATCGTCTTTAAAATCAGACTCACGTTTTTTAAGAGAACGCAAGTCATAAGTGTATGGCTGTTAAAGTAAGTTGAATGACTGTCCCTTTGGCAGCGCCGTTTCTGAAGCAGTTTGCAGCGGGCAGATGTTAGAAACCTTCGCTAGCAGACTAAAATGCGCTAAAGACAGAGCTTGCGTAGTAAAACAGACTACCGAAGCCTTAACTGTCCAAAGACAGGCACAGAACTTCGGGACCTTGGTCGTAGTCGAAATGATTTATCCCCCACGTAGGATTACCAGCTACCACGCCAGGAAATTTGGCTCTCCCATGAGATTTTTTTCTCTCTCCCTCTCTTGCTTGGTGCTGCCGTCGATAGGCGTTGCGTGCTCAACACACATAATTTCCACTAATTTGCGTAGTTTGGTTCTTCCTTCGGTATGCCCTGCGCATCACGGATAGAAACTGCTCTAAAAACCTGCCTATAGAGCTTATAAGTTAGTAGAGGAGGCGTATGACAGCTGATTCACTGTGAACGTTATACCGGGCAGTCACGCAACAAGCATGTCCTCTAACTGCCTGCCAACTGTTACTCACCCAATCTCCTGCCCGTAACTCTTCACCAGAATGCGGAGCTCTCAGAAGGTAGGCCGGCAGTCGACTTGCTGGCCGCCAAAACCATTGACGCCGCAGTGGGTTGTGTGAAACATGAAGTCTGCTGTGTGTGGTCATAAGTGCCCACTTGGATGATGGCCAGTTCTTGCCGGTACAAGCGAAGATGCGAGTTCCAGGAACTAGTTGGTGAGAAGTGGAGGCGATCGCTTCTATTTCTCATCAAGTAGCTCCCTTGTCCGTCTCATTCATATCGAAAACACGATTCTCCCAACCCCCCTCCCGTAGTCGGATGACTTGCGCTGCACCAACAGAATGCTGATCCATCGGCGATAGTTCCATCAAACTGTGCTTGGATGCTTATTATAGTTATTTTAGCGAAGCGGAATATAATATATTGGTATCTAAACCTTTGGTTTAACCGGCAGCCGCTTTCAACTCGGGTGTTTGATCTTTCAAATCGCAAAGTACCTAATTTTCCATGTGTTTTCTAGTACCTACTTTATCTGGACATTATATGGCTCTTCGTTACTCCCTCGTGTTTTAAAAACTTTCAAAATTACGACTGATTTTAGACCCGAGTTGCCGCCACACATGTGTTTAGGGATTTCAAACTATAAGCTGTATACTTTTCGAGTCGGGGAAATCATACATTCCTATATTCTGCTATAAAGGGGGCATATATAGGACTCATAAAATTTTATAATATATGTGGACCATGTTGTCCACTTTTTAAGCAGTATTAATAAATGTTTCTATGCGATGCTGTACATTTCGACACTTAACGACCCCATAAACCTCACAGTTAGAGCCTTTTCTTTAAACTGAAAGATACAACCTCTCTTAGTGCAAAATTTCTAGAGGACGTAGATTGCTATCAAATAAGTAGAGGAAGGGTTATTTTTGTGTGTGTTTTCCATAAAAAATGAAAAACATTCGTTTTCGCAGACTTCTTTTTACCCAGGCGGTCGATAAGATACTTACACGAAAGCCCGCTTCTTGGCGTACCCGAGATATCTTTGCAGCGTGTTATATGACGATTAACATTATAAACATATTCGTGTAGCCTTTTTGAATTAAAAACGCACATCAGCATTTTGGTCAATATTCCATGAGGTAGAACATGTTTCGGCTAAAATAGTTATCTACACGGCCATCAGTTTGTACACAACAAACACTGCGGACCACCGCTCTTTCGGTGACTTTCATGCAAATTTGAATAAAGCGGAGTCTTCTCATGCCTAGACATTTTCCATGGCCGGACAAGAACAAGTTGACTGGAGTTGGACGTAGGTGCAATGCCCGTTTACGCGTTCCACACACAACCCGACCTTGTACTTTACACGAGGCAGACATTAGGGGAAGAGGGAGTTTTGGAATACACTTGCATCGTAATGTTATGAAAACTAAATTGAAAACCAATCGTTAGGACTTGGTACTAAGTTCTGAATAGGAACGATCTATGCCTCTAGCCGATAGCCCTGCAAGCGCAGTCAGTTACCAGGTCGCGGTGGTCCAAAAACGCTCGGTTAGTTACAGTGAAGAACCGAGTTTTAGCTCAGAGCTGGATCTACTTCCCCCGTTTGCCCCTCTCACTTGTCCATAGTCTGTCTTCGTCCGACCAATGGGGTGGGGGGAGCTTGCGCCGCCACTGGTACAGTAGGTAGACTAACTCATAAAATGTCAACCGAAATTTCGAAATGCGTTCTCGTTTCGAAAAGACTAATTAAGTAGGGTTCTAAAAATAATCTTCATGTATCATAATTCTACAATGATTCAGTTACCACAGGGTGTCAGCTTTCGAATGAACTTATTTCCGACTGCATGCAAAAATTATGCTCTGCGAAAAATGCCTGCTTAAGTAGCATACAATTTTCTCATTGATTTGCAATGCCCTTGAAGATTCACTTACATTTCTTGGAAAACATGCACAAAAATACTCATTCTTTTGCTCATTCGGTAGAAAATCACGTCTTTTTCCGATTTTATAGTCGGATGAAGAGTATGATTAGATTTCAAAAAAGTTTCTAATTGTGAGATTTTTTAAAACCGTGAAATGGCCGTTCATAAAACGTCATGTATCTGCATTTACGCATGTGGATTGTAAAGTTAACAAGATTATTTAAATCCATTGCTTAATTTTATGAACCCTATATGGTCTTCGCTTAATATCGTAGAGAAATGCATGCTTTTCCATACACGGAAAATATACGGCTTATAGTTTTGAAACCTTGAATGCAAGTGTAACAGCAGGTCTGGTTCAAAATTAGTAGGGGATTGGAAAAGTTTTTTAGAACCGGATTATACACTTCTTTCGAGTATAAAATCGAAAAACGACATAATCTTCAATCGAATACATAGAAGAATGAATAGTTCAATGCATGTTTTCCATGAAATATAACTGAATATTCAAGGGCATTGAAAATCAATGAGAAAAGTGCTTGCTACTTAAGCGGGCATTTTTCGCAGAGCATAATTTTTGCATGCAGTCTGAAATAAGCTCATTCGAAAGCGGACACCCCGTGGTAACTGGATCACTATAGAATTATGCTGCATGATGATTAGGTTAACAACCCCACTTAATTAGTCTTTTGGAAACGAGAACGCATTTCGAAATTTCAGTTGACATTTCATGAGTTAGTTCACCTAGTGTACGGTATAAAGTCACCCTCTGGTGCGAGACGCATAAGCACAATACAGTCCGACCGTCGATTTTTACGGTCACTAACTTGCACGCTAGTTAATTTATAGTGCTAGTGGACTTGCGCAGCATTCACCGCACTCTCTCCTCCTTCCACATCTGAATCAGGTGTCGAGACAGAGTCGAAAAGATCGTAGGTGTGAGAGGACGCATGTAGCTGACACAGCCTAAAATCGCACCTAGGCGTACTATCACGTCCCCTGGTCATAACGAACACTCGGTCAGGGTTTCGCATACGACAGGAGAAGAGTGGGGCGTGGCGTGAGGCTGCAACCGGGCGTTCCTTCGCGTCCCATATTTTGGCATTTGTTACCGGCCCGTATTTCCAATAACGTCTGCAGGACCCAGATCTCGCCTCCGAGTTGGTTCAGCGCATCAACCACGTTGCTCCTTCTATGGGCAAACACATATACACACATAAGAAACATCAACTCTCCTTTTTAAGAGATTTAATAGGGAGTTACTGCTGTGCGACCTTTTTTTCGGAGGAGGATCGAGTTACCGCATCGGCTAGCAAACTTCTAGTAAGCGAATACCGGCAAGAAGTGATGATTTAAAAGCGCTTTTACTTGCTGTCTATGGGGAAAATGAAGTTATTTGTAAAAGAAAGTTAGAAATTTGAAGTCTCACTGATTTTTTACCTTTTCCCACGCGACAGTGACATTTGTCTGCGTCAGGCCGACAGGGTATGCGATGCGGCTCAGTGACTGACGCGATACAACTCTGCCGTCCAGAGCATGTCGCCTAATTCAGGCACCAAAACTAATAAGGCCTATATATTTCCCAAAATAAAGAACACTTGCACATGCACTTCGTCCGGGACAAATCTAAAAGCGTGGGACGAAAACAAAGAATTCAGAAATGAAGTCAGGTCGACAATGGCGTAACGAGGTGACCAAGCTGGTCATTGGCACCTAAAAAGTAGAAAGGGAGTAATTAGTAAATGAAATTTATTTAATCCTAGCAAACGATATAACAAAAGGCCGATTGCGCTGGTAAACGAGACTTCGCTGAAGCGACTTCCGAGTTGTATGGTTGTACCTATTTTGCTGAAGTAGATATGATCCTCTCAAGCGCACAGGATACCCAAGCTTACGGGGGAAAAACTACAGTTGGCATTAAGTGTCGTCACCAGTCGCACAATTACTGTTTGACTTGTAGAAATGTAAAAGGACGGTGCATAACGGGAGATAAAAAACTGATTAAATGTTCCGGCAGACATATCCTTTTTCTCTAAGTTGTCCGTAGTCTGGGCTTATTTGTCGCGAGAAACTCTCTCCAGACCTTTGGGCGTGGGACCTGTGGATGGGAAGTGAGATGAACGGACGTTTCTAAGCGCAAGGCTTCTACACAAGGCCTCCTTTTTATGTATTTGCAAAAACGGAGACTCGTGGAAATCCGGCTGGACGTTTGGGTATCCCCCAACGTGTGAAATATGTCTAGCGCTGGCGTCAAATAATTTTTTTCAATCAGCAGAATATATTCCCAACAGGAGTCGCCACAGTTTAAATGGGCCAGATTGGAAGCTAAGATAAAAACGAAAAATCGCAAAATGCTCATTGTCCCCGCCATACTCTATATCAGTTTCCAGCCACGAAAATTTCTCAGTATTTGTGTCGCCAACCTCAGGGTATTAGGCCATTTTCTCAGCCGAAGCACCACACTCATCTAGACCTGTGACTTGCAGTTACCAATGATGTGCAGATGATAGTGATGACTTCCTTTTTTTCTTCCAGTCACTATTACTTTCCGGTGTCATACGACAATAACCAATGCAAGCCGTGCGACAGAGCGATAGTAGGACAAGCGAGGGCAGATAGTTGCCATGGTAAGGTGACTTAGTGCATTAAACTACGATTGCGAAGATCTAAACAGAGGAGTGAGATGGAAACCTTTCTGGGGGTGGGGTGGGGTAGGGGTAGGGGATGATTTGGACTGAAGTGTGCCCCGAGCAGTTAAATATTCCAAGTGTTTTTGGAGATTGTCTCCTATTTTACTCGCTGATTAATTGGTGCACCAGTAAACCGAGGCAAGGGACCCGAGATCCAAATGGTTCTTATGCTCATGACATCGGGGTTTATCGTGCAACGGCGACAGAACCTCATAAAAGTGCTGCTGAAAAAAGACGAGAAAAATAACCCGAAGTTGTCAGAGGGGAGTGTACAAAACAACAGGGAGACGAGAAATATTTCTTGGGATTACCAGGCCAGTTAACATTCATGCACCAGGACTGTATGTTCAAATCCTCCAAAACAATATTTTGCCAGTGTAGAAAAACGAACGAGCTTCCGTAGGATAAAAACTATGAAAGAAAGTTTACACACCATTAGACAGTGCGACTTCAGCATATGCTACAGGAATTTTATGTGTTCTCCGTACGGGTTACGCCGTGATTGCGCCGGATCGCAGAGGACGCGTTCTATCATGAAAGGCGTTAGTTAGGCTCACGGGGCGCGTTATTCAGGCTGCTCTGAGTCCGCGTGAGCACGTAACTGCTGTCGTACGTGTGTCTACGGTACGCCTCAGACGCACACGTTCACGCCGTGTCAAAAACCGCACCCCGATTCCATCATCAATTGGTTGATAGGCTCAAAGATTCGATTAGTTCGTGGGAGGCCTATGCGACGGGGACTCCAAGACGACAGAAAAACCACACTTGGCCCAAGGTAATAAATCTGTCCTACTTGAATCTAGTAGGATATGTTGAATGTCAGAGCTTGGAAGGTTGTCCAATGACGCCGTACTTCGGTCCTTCTTAGCACTAGGGATCAAGCTGCAATGACTACCTCGTAATGCATGCTAAATGACCCTCAAAACGAACCTCGCATACGTGAAGATAAGAATCCGGCCGCATGTGGCAGGACAGATGAGGTATTTGAATTTGCCAACAACCACAATTACACGCACCTCCAACCGCTTTGATTTTGGCCTATCACCAAAGCAAGACGTGTGCGGGAGGAGAGAGTGGGTTAAATGCATCGACAGTATGCTTCACGGTAAATAAATTCACGCTTACGTCACCGATGATGCTTCCATAGCTGGGCAGCGGTGGTCGTCATCGTCTGCGACAGTCGATCTGTGTGTGTCTCTTAATAGTTTTCGAAATTAACTCTGCAAGGCTCTGTGCCCCAAGGCTAGAAAGATATTTGCAATCTAGTCTGAACCAGCGTCATTTCGGAGCGAGCATATCAAACTTGCGGTCATATGCACTAGTATTTTAAAGCGTACAAAGCAGTGAAACAACTTACACTTTGCTGCATGCGTGACATGAACGGTTTAGCTGGCTGTGCGGTCGCCGCTGTTAAGCGTTTCGCTCAGGTACCGCTTTAGAACAGAATAAAGGCAGTTGGTAGTCTGAGGCCTTGTTCGCCAGGTTCTCTGTCTGTCGGGTTGAAATAATGCTGATAAACACCCAGAGATAACTTCGTCAAAAAAGAGCTTGGGAGTGAAAAGAGGACATTTATTTTGCAGGCATGAACATTTTAAAGCGAAAATACTCTAAATAGAGTTCCCAATGGCAATAAGTGAACCATTCGCAAGAAGTAGTGGAAAAAACATCGGCCGATTACCATAGTGAAAAGTTGGTTCTCAGTTTCTCTATCTCACTTTCCAGGCACGTTAAAATCTTGCCTCTAAAAGTTTGAGCAGGACAGCAAATGTGTCGACAATCGTGCAAGACTGGAAATATTGGATTTGCGTGTGTAAGATCAAAGTAAAAGTGGTGAGCAACGTCTAGCAAATGCAACCAGAAACAAGTATGACCGCCATATGAGAAACCCAGATTTTTAATTTGGCAGGGAGGCTTTGTAGAACGCAGTTACTGATTGCAATTTGAAGACATACCTCCGGAAGGCTTATTTGATTGGTCCATTTTTTGGTTTCCAGATACCTGATTACACATCTTTTCAGTATCGGAGTAGTTGGATCGTCTGCCATTTTTCAGATTGAGCATCCTCTTGCACAACTATGCACATCATTTAAACCCAGCTACCCCCTTTATCAAGTCCCACAGGCGTCCTTCTTAGGCAATATAATATTATACTTTTTCCTTGGTAGTTGTGACCCACAAAATCACCGTAGAAAAGGGGCATGAAATAAATGCGATTGATCAATACGGAGCCGAATCAGGACACGTCAGGCGTCATATACAGTAGATGTGCTAACTCATGAAATGTCAACCAAAATTTCGAATTGCGTTCTCGTTTCAAAAAGATAAATTAAGTAGTCTTGTACAACTAATCATGATGCAGCATAAATCTATAATGGTCCAGTTACCTCAGGGTGTCGGCTTTCGAAAGAACTTATTTTCGGCTGCATGCAAGTTCTATCCTCTGCAAAAAATGACTACTTATAAAGCATGCAATTTCCTCATTGATTCTCGATTCCCTTGAAAATTCAATTACATTTTATGGAAAACATGCATAAAATTGCTCATTCTTTTACGTATTCGGTAGAAAATTACGTCGTTTTCTAATTTCATACTTAAAAAAGCGCATAATTCGGTTTTAAAAACTTTCCTAATTCCCGAATAATTTTGAACCCGACCTGCTGTTACCTTTGCATCCAGGGTTTCAAAACTACAAGCTGTATATTTTCCGTGTACGGAAAACCATGCATTTCTCTACGGTGTTGAGAGGAGACCATATGAGGTTCATAAAATTAAGCAGTGGATTTGAGCAATATTGTTAACTTTGCAAGCCACATTCGTAAATGCAGACACATGACGTTTCATGAACGGCCATTTAACGGTATTGAAAAATCTCACAATTAGAAACTTTTTTAAAACCGAATTATATTCTTCTTTTGAGTATGAAATTGGAAGACCACGTGATTTTCTACCGAATAAGTAAAAGAGTGAATATTTTTATGCAGGTTTTCCATGAAATATAATTGAATTTTCAAGGGCATCGAAACTAAATGAGAAAATTGCATACTACTTAAGTAGTCATTTTTTGCAGAGTATAGATCTTGCATGCAACCGAAAATAAGTTCTTTCGAAAGCCGACACCCTGGATCATTGTAGATTTATGCTGCATCATGATTAGTTTTACAACACTACTTAATGTATCTTTTCGAAACGAGCACACATTTCGAAATTTTGGTTGACATTTCATGAGTTAGCACATCTACTGTAGGATGCGCACCCATAACACACGGAGGTGTGGCGACACACCTGGGTGCTGACTCACGCCTCGCTGGCTACCTGCGCCATCTCCCTCTCCTACGGTCTCTTTGACTTTATTATAACAGCGGACGCAGTTGGGCAAGGAGGGGGAAGGTGCCATAGATGCAGCGAAAGTCCTCCATGATTACAAGTTATTTTACGCACAAGTCACAATACTGGGTGTCGACCTTGCTGCGGGTACACGATGGACATCGTCGGAATTAACGGGCGAGCTGTTGGTAAAAGACTCACTGATCTCCCACCACTTTATCTTAAATGAAATTTTTGGATATGCTCCCATGAATTCAGATAAATAGTTCGTGATACCAGCTTTCTCTGAAATGGAAGAAGTTCTAAAACTTTGAATGCATACGCCAAGTGTAAGCCGATAGACGTAAAAATTAAAGTTTCATCCCACTCCTACCGTACTAATTCGCTAACATTTGTCTGTGAAGTTTTTATGAAAGATTAATTCGCATAGATCTTGCCCGCACCGATCGGTTCAGTTAGCAGGACAGGATACGGGCTATTTTGTTTGTCCTTTGAAATTATGGTCTGCAGTCTACGCTGACGACTCAAACCCCGAGTGCGTTAGCATACGGTGCTGAGGTGTCACCAACTGTTCGTTTCTAACCAATCAGAAATGGTCCTTGCTGTCTCCATTCTTGTTGGCCGTACTTTTCATGTGCTTAGAACGTTAAAACGAAAATGAAAAAGCCTTCACAAATTAAAGCTACCAAACGAGGGTTGGGGACAGTTCCATTTTATGCGCTTTCTTTGGTGAACGAGTGTCATATTGTGACATGCGCAGATCGTCTAATTCAGGCAAAACAGTGTAAAAAGGTGCGTAAATGGTCCCAAGCGACCTTTGTTTCGAAAGGTATTTTGTCAGAATTTCGGCTTTCCCTTCTCGGATAAAGCGGCAAAAAAGTGGATGTTCACTAGGCTAACAAATCCAGCAAGACTGCAACTCCCTCGCAGGAAATAACAAATCCCTGTCCCTGTCAAACCAACTTTAGCGCCCTATTGCGGTTCAAAATCAGTCGGGGTCAGAAATAACGAAGGAAATTTACCCAGCATGACGGCTCGTTGTGATATATTCTGGAAAAAAACAAACCTTACACTTGATTTTGTTCATTAACTGTTTTTGATTTCCTCGGCAAACGAGTGATCTGACTTTCGCCACGCCGCTTGATTCCATTTTTTGCAATAAACTTCGCTTATCAGAGCTCTCGTAAGCTAAAAGGTGGTTGTTTGTGCTCAGAGAATAAACCACAGGCTGAAGAGTCTAAAATGCAGCCGGAAAAAGGTGCATACTGAAAGCCTTTACTATGTTTTACATACTGAGTTTCATGATATTTCTGATAGGAGGTAGAATGAATTCTTCACAGGCCAGCATATAGAAGTCTCAAAAATTGGCAGCCTTGAACATTTGATAAATACAGATTATAAACAACCAATAATTAAAATTCTAAGACTTGCCCTCTTACTACAGTAAATACCAATTTTTCATGCTGCATACAACAAAGGAGCTCAACGAAGGATGGATGTTTTGGAATTTCGTTTCTGATTTTATCACAAAAAGCAATAGTTAGTGCTAATTTTCCTTCTAATTAACTGATAGCTCGAGGAGGGCAAGAAAGAAATCGCAGACAAGTTTTGCCTTACTTCATACAGTATTCCAGGGTGACCAACACACTAGTAGTAATTTCCAGCGTGCGCATGCACATAGTACGACTAGTCATTAAAAGCTTGAGGTGAGAAATCGCCGCTTACCACTTCCGTTCATAGCAGAACGGACTGTAGAATTCTGCCAGCGGACAATGTGGGTTGCCTTCTGAGGTGGTGAAAAGTTGAAAGCACTCATCCACTTTTTGGTCGAACTTTTAGCAGTGGGGGAGGAGGAGATGAAACGACTGCTGAGTTCTGGCCGAGAAAGACAGAAAGGCCTGCGAGCCATTCCAGACTTATAAACAGTCGGCATCCAGGAATACGCTGTGACTGCTAGTCACCGATCGACCGCGTGCACCTGGGTTGTCAGCTCACGACACCAAGACAGGGCGGTTTCGAAGATGTAGAGCGGTTGCTGGAACAAGGGATTTATTCGCCTGACGTTTCGGATCCATAATCAAACCCGTCATCAGAGACAACATCAGCTATGGATAACCAATGCAAAAGGGATTGCGCTATTTATGGGATTCGGCCGCTATTTTACAGCATACTTAGTAAAGTTAACAGTTTGGTCCTTCAACGAAGATGGATGCCATTGGTTAGGTAGTTACTTGATAACCGGCAATCGAGGCGTTAGTCACCGTAATTCTATCACTCCCGCTGGATGCTGACGTAACAATTACTCGGTTTCAAGGCTCCACGGACACTGGCATTGGAGATAGTGTTCGCCTCCGCACCCTAGCGTGGCCAACTATCCCGTTCAGGCGAAGTTTCAACATTAGATGTGGGGGGGGGACATGTAGCAAAAGGGCCTTCTCCCATAAAAACTGCAACTCTTTGTTGCTGCTGATTATGGGTTTAAGCATGAATTTGAAAAGTCAAGTGAATAAGGTCCTTCTCGTCATTGCATCTACATCTTTCCAACTACTTTTCGGACTTAGATTTTCGGGGCAAATCGGTATAGTCTGTATTTGTCGCGCAGTGGGACTGATAAATTTACGCTACTACTATGACTCGCCTTCAGTCCTTCCCACATTGTGCTCACAGTAAAGGTAGAAACGGGTACGTACTAGCTAGAGGTCTCTCATATTTTTTGGTAGGGATCGTTTACGCAGTCTTGGTCTCAAGCGTTAGCGCAATATGGGCATTAAGAGGAGGTTAAGCCGAAGGAGAATGCTAAAATCTTAAGTGGGAAAGTGGCCAAACATAAAACGGAATCTGATGTTTCGGTTTAGAGGTAGGGTTGCTTAAAGGGTTTGGGTTAATGTCAGACTGAAGATTGAGTTTAGAAGTAGGGTTTATTTTAAGTTTACGGGCTTTGGTTAGAGTTGGGGTTTGGATTGCGGTTCGATTTCACGTTTAGTGTTAATGTTGGAGTTAAAGTTAGTGTTAGGATTAGGGTAGGGCTACAGTTAAGTTTGGGGTTAAGGTTTGAGTTACGGTTAGATTTGGGATTTGGGTCAGGGTTACGGTTCGGTTAGAGTTAGGGCTATGATTTGGGGTAGGTTTAAGGTTTGGGTTCTTGTTAAGTTTAGGTTTAGCGTTAGGTCTATAATTACGTTGAGAATAAGAATTAATTTTAAGGTTACGATTAGGTTTGGGGTGTTGCTGTTTCGCGCGTTAGTCAACCAGATCGTTTGCGGAGATCCTAGGCTTTCCTTTAATCTCGCGGCAGATTTCTTATACATAAGGTTGCCTTCTCCGTTTCAGTCTCCGCCACTGAATATTTCAGCATTTTTCTTCGACTCACTTTATAGTACGTGGGCTAACTAATGAAATGTCAACCGAAGTTTAGAAATGCGTCTTCCTCTCGAAAAATTAATTAAGTAGGGTTGAAAAATTAATCATCATGCAACATAATTTATAATGATCCAGTTACCACAGGGTGTCGAATGAATTTACTTCCAACTGTATGCAAGAACCATACTTTGCAAAAAAGAACTACTTCAGTAGCATGCAATCTTCTCATCGATTTTCGATGACCTTAAATATTCAATTATATTTCATGGAAAACAAACATAGAAATGTTCATTCTTTTACTTATTTGGTAGTACATTACCTCATCTTCCAATTTTATAGTCAAAAAAGGGAATAATTCGGTTTCATTCATATTGACCCAACTGTGAAAAAATCGGCGCCTCGGCGGGATTCGAACCCACGCAGTAAGGGGAAGGCTTTAGTACAGCCAACGCTCTAACCACCTGAGCTACGAGGCCCCGCCAGACAACGCGAGTTTTATCACACTTGGGTCAACTTACCCGCCCAACCTACTGCAGCGTCAGGAATCCACCAAATCTGATACAGTAAGTTGAATGCCCAAGCAGGATTTCCTAAGTAAATCACCTAGAATCCACCAGATGACTACTAGGCTCACGCAATTCATTGATATTTTGGCAGGTGGTTAGAGCGTTGGCTGTACTAAAGCCTTCCCCGTTACTGCGTGGGTTCGAATCCCACAAAGGCGCCGAGTTTTTCACAGTTGGGTCAATATGAATTATTCAAAATCTGCCAAAATATCAATGAATTCGGTTTCAAAAAAGTTTCTAATTGTTAGAGTTTTTAATACCGTGAAGTTACCCTTTATAAAACGTCGTGTATCTGAATTTACGAATGTGGCTTGCAACGTTCACAATATTGCTCAAATTCAGAGCATAATTTTATGGACCCCCTTTATGGCCTCCTCTTAATACCATAGAGAATTGCACGGTTTCCCGTACACGGAAAATATACGGCTTGTAGTTTTGAAACTTTGAATGCAAGCGTAACAGCAGGTCGGGTTCAAAATTATTGGGAAATTAGAAAAGTTTTATAAAACCGAATTATGCCCTTCCTTCGAGCATAAAATTGGAAGATAAGGTAATTTTATACCGAATAAGGAAAAGAGTGAATATTTCTATGTATCTTTTTTATGAAATATAATTGAATAGTTAAGGGCCTCGAAAATCAATGAGAAGATTGCAAGCTATTTAAGTAGCTCTTGTTTGCAGAGTAGTAGTCTTGCATACAGTTGGAAATAAATTCATTCGAAAGCTGACAACCTGTGGTAACTGGATCATTGTACAATAATGCCGCACGATGATTAGTTTTACAACTTTACTTAATTAATTTTTCCCAGACGAGAAATTTCGGTTGACATTTCATGATTTGGCCCACTTACTGTACTTACGGTGCACACATTGCGCTTACACTTGGGACTTGGACAGCGTACTCGACCCTTGCCTTTTTAAACGAGTCCAGTGGAAATAACGACAAATGCAAGCTAGTATTTTTGGCAAAAATATCGACAAATTGAACGGTACTGAACAAAACACACCGAATGTAAAATGACAAAGGCAATGAGTCTTGTAAAACGCCAATAGCTGAATCTTCCTTCGTGTAACTTACTCTAAACCCAGCGCAACAGCAACACAATGTAGTGAAAAATAGGTGGTAGAAATAAAGTCATAAGCAAATTGGCAGAAAGGTATCAGTAATTACTAACCCAATCTATTTAAAATAGGACTTAAGATGATAATATATTGGCACAAATAAATTTTGCAACAGTTTATCAACTGCTATCCGTCGCCGCATAAAACCGATAACAAAACGTCCATGGGACCGACGTAAGCGGCCTCCAAAGCAGGACATGGGAGAAGGCACCATTCGTCCAAGTAATAAAGGTGGACCTGGGCATAATTCCGGAAAGGGCAAAGTATTCCCATGTTCTAAGCCCAAAAATAACCCTAGTACTGAGGTGGCACGATGTACCATACTTAACAGCACGGGTATTAACTAAATGTCTATACACGTGTTTCGCCGATATTCTGATGCGAGGGGTCCGGCTCATCAGTGGATCTCCGGCGTTTTCTATGTGATTTGTGGTAGATACTCCATTTGGGAAATAGTAAATTTTAATTTCTGCAGAGCTTAATCATTAACTTGAGGTAGTCCATTTAAGAATTATAGGCTCAGAATAAATTTCGATATGAATATTTGGGCCGACGTCCATCAGCCATTGCGGAGTAACCGCGTAATAGTTCTAAATTACCAACAGGCTGCCGATAGTATACGTTGAGATAGCACGATATACCATACTTGACTTACTTGACTTGGCGATATTCTGCCGCTGAATGGCACAGCTGGGAGGAGTCTGGCTCAGCAGTTGGTCCGCCGTTGGCCTCATCTTGACCCTAAATCTTTCTTAAACCTTAACTTTGAGGTTAACACCAGCGCCTTCTTTAACTCTAGAGGTGATCTTGAATTATGCTATCGCAAACTACAAGTCTAGGCTTAAAACTAATGCCTGACTAAATCCCAACATTGGGGCTAAGCATAGTTTTACTGGAGGTTGGCTCAAAGCCATCCCTATGCCAGGCGATTTTTGTCCTTATGCCCTGTTTAGGGGGCCACATAAGTCTGTCCTACTAATGTAGCAAGTTCAATTTCCACAGAAAAAAAGTTAAGATTTCATTTTACGCATTCTATTAGCTGAAGAAGGGTTACTTGAAAACACTCTAGAGCTGTAGGGAAGGGAACGATAAAACGCAAAAGACTGTGCAAATGAAAAGACGGTAGAAAACCAGGCAAATTTCGGTCGGTCACATGATCTGTATGCATAAGTCTGGTTCTTCCCTCCAAGTAGTGCGATCTCAGAGTAGTTCGTGTCTAAGCTAATTCTCGGGAGGCTGTTTTGAGGTTACAAATGGTCACTCTCTAGGAGTCGTTTTGTGGCCGACAAACGGGGGCTTTTCTTTCTCCTTTTTAAAAACCATTTAGGCAAGTGATAAAGTGAGCTGCCTGCCAGTTGCATTTGTGTCGACCAGATTTGCATACATTCGCAAGTGCGAGTGAATTCATAAGTTTATTTTGAGGTGGCGTACAGTGGTTAGACATCGATCGCCCTTTGAATTGCAATAGTCTTAGTAGGTCTGCCTAATATTAGTTCGAATTCGTCGGAAATCCTTTTGGTAGGATGCAATTATGTAGTCCCACCTGATTAACACAATGCTGTTGGGATTGGGGCTAGGAATCAGGGTAAGGAGTTAGGTTTAGGGTTTAGGGCAACTATTTCTCAACCACTCAAAGTACAACCGTGTCCTCCCAATAGCTTTTCATTTGAATAAAACTACTCGACCTCGTCGCCTGTGCGTTCCCCGGCTCCACGGGCAAAAACCCCCTATTACCACTGGTCCCGTATTACAAGTGGCCGGGGTTTGTTTACTTTAAATGGGGCTACATAACCACGTCTGACCATCATCTCAACGGTGCATCGCAATTATCACATGATTATGTATGAAGTGTTGCCGCCCTCAAAACCTAGGAATATTATAACGACCTTTGGGTCATAAATGGTTACTGCTCTTCTGAATGAAACGTGCTGGACGGCCACGTCTAAACAGGATTGTTTTCAGGCAGGCAAATTGTGTCCAGTGTTTTAATAAAACAAAGTCGTCTGGTGTTTCCATTAGACCGGTATAAAGTTCGTGAAATAGGCAATGGTAAAGAGAAGGATTCCATTTAACTGTCAGTAGACTGTGGATGGTGTCATATGGGGGTTTTATCTCACATACATTTGCAGGCTGTTGCAGAAAGAACACTGCCAACAACGATTGCTTCCCACCACCTCAGACCTTAACTCAAAATCCGTTATTTTGTGAGATTTGCATTTTGTTTATTGTTTAATTATTACTCTAATTTTCATTGTCGTACAATGGCGTAGATAAGACTTTCGGCATAAATCCAAGCATCTTCTATTTCTTCTTTCATTTTGTCAACTTAGTATTAAGTGTGCTGCCCCACCCATAAGACTCCCTTTACCATAAATCACGTATGGCGCGATCCACAGTCTACTGACGGTTGAGTGGGGTCCTTCTCTACATCGATGCTGTGAAATATTATTGCTGACCTTGGTAGAGAGGCTCTCAACGATCGTTTTTACGTTACTCACTCGTCCCGTTGAGCCGTACGAGCTCTTTCTCGAGCCCAACCAACAGCCGCGCAGTGGCGCATGATATTGGCAGAACGTTATTACCGGCTGACAACGGTTAATAGGCCAGAAACGGTCATTCCAGTCTTCCCTGTCTTTGTCGGTAACAGTTTTTAATACTTATTGACCTCCGCACTAATTCTTATGATGGAATGATTGACGGATTGAATCACTTTCCAATTTAAGCATACGGATGTCCTGGAAAGCAGCTTTTTGCGCTGTTCCTTTTCTGTTGGGAATGTGATCTTGAGATGTAGGCTGTTCATAACAGTAAGTGTGTTCTTGACTTTCTCGTCGTTATTAAAAATCGTAAAAATATCTTTTAAACATCTTTTGTAAACGCATGCTTTTGATAATTCCTCATCGGGCCTGTACATTTATACGGGAACGAGTTACAAACTGAAATGCGTGAGCGATAAGAGAAATCGATTAGGGTTCGTCGTTTTACACAAACGGGGTGCCAGAAAGTGCCAGTGAGGGTTAAGTAAAGGAGCCGCCATGTGTGTAGATTTCGAATAAAATAAATTTGCTGTCCAAAGACTTCCCACTAGACGCTTACGGTACAAGATTTTAGTCCGATGTGGTTATGTAGCCGCATCTGAGGTAAACAAACCTCAGCCACCTATCATACGGGACCGGTGGTAACAGCGGTTTTTACGCTTGGGACCGGGGAACGCACAGGCGACGACGTCAAGTAGTTGTATGCAAGAGAAAAGCTACTATGAATGCGCGGTTGTACTTTGAATGGTTGAGAAATAGTTGCGCTAAACTAGCCCCTAACCCTAACCTCTAACCTTAACGCTTAACGCCAAACCCATCAGTATTGTGCCCCCCCCCCCCCCACGGTGGGACCACATAACTACAGTCTACCCAGATTTTTTTTGGCAAAAATAACAAGCTGGTCGATTTGACGGTATTTCAGAAGAGCATTTGGCCAACTTACGCGTGCTTTCGATAAATTCTCATCGGGCCTGTACATTTATATGGGAGCGAGGTACACACTGAAACGAGTGAGTGCTAAGTGCAATCTAGGACGGTTCGTCTTTTCACACAAACAGGGCTTGTGAATAGAGGGGACGGAAGGGAGGGGAGAGGAGACAGTAAGTGACAGTGAGGGTACGGTTAAGCCGTGTTACAAGAGGGAGGAGGATGAACGGGGGCGCTGCGACATGTATGCATTTAATCGATCCTTGCCCACGGTAGACGCTGAGCGTGCGAGAGGTTCTTCTGCGAGCACAGGACCGGTCTCTGTAGTCTAATGACAGTTGCTTCTGCTATTGCTAATAAGCGCTGGTTCAGTCGCTTCTGTTTAGTGTTTAATGTTTAATTTCAATGACACTATTTCTTCTAGGTGACTCGAAAGGTGTTGAACAAGGCTAGATCGAGTGGATGCCATATTAATCCTTCTCCGATTTGTCCTTTTGCTAGTACAACGGAAACGTAACCTTGTCAACAAGAAGAATAATAGCCCCCCTTTTGTATACGGCAGGTACCACAGAAATGCCTTTCCGGCATTTGTTTAGACAGGAATGACTAGGCAATTGCGCTACTTAGAGGACTGAACCTGGTTTCTGCAAGCAGTTAGACCATGTGGCTGACTTTAAATTTTCCTACTAATCCACAGTCCATTCATTCGAACAGCATATTGTGTTCTATCGTTCCTTTTAAGTCACCATTCTTCACAGAATAGGCTGCGTAAACTGCAAACTGCTCTTGCTGTTTCTGCATTGATTTTCTACGAAAACTGAACTTGATTCTGCGTTATCACTTCTGTGCTGCGACGGATTGCTGTCAATGAGTTGTTGCAAAATTTATTAATATTAGTAAATTTTGCTGTTTGCCTCTGTTTGAATTAAATATCATGAACTGAATTCTTCAAGCCCAGTTTGAATGCGTAAGTGCAAAAATAATGCCTTTTGCATAGGCAGAAAAGATCAACAGTACTTCTTCTCGCATGCATATCTGTGAAACACGGCAACTGTAACGGCTAGCGAGACTGTCGGACAGAAGTCAGTATATCCCTGTCAGGTCATAGCATCTTATTAAACAGATTTGCGAATAATGAAGTCCTCAATTAAGCAAGCCCTCTCCTTTTAAAGTCTATTGAATAATCGTTTTCTAATTTCAATAGAAACAAGGTGAGCTTTTAGGCTGCAGTAAGGGGGCAGAGTTAAAATGAATTTTGGATTGATTGTTATTTCACAAAAAACATTTAAACTAATTTTAATTTCTTAACCATGGCCTAGAAGCAAACAGTCAGTTACGAGGGAAGCTAAGCTAACTCGAGGACTAACGAATTGAGAACAAACAAACCTAAAGTGCTACTTCAAGCGGAAAACATTGGAAATAAATAATTGCAAGTTAGAAATAGGGCCACTTTTTGCACATAGGCATTTCATCTTTACGAAACCACTTTTTGATGCACTCTGGTCCTCTTCTATACCTGATGTGTTTCAAATGGCTCTAAACTGGGAAGTTTCAAAAACGTTAAGCTTTTTTAACTACTCTTTTCAATAACTTCTTTCGTTTACTTTGCACAATTTAGTTGGAAGTATATATACCAGTGAGCATTCCGTAACGAAACGGAATAAAAAACAGTTGAACTTTATTTATTTAGGGTCTTCGAACGAAATAGCAACCTCGAGCTACCAAAAGCTGATAACAGGAGAAACAAGCGCCTGACGGTTACTAGCGCATAGTTATGTTGCACTCACGACCGTCGCCTGTCTTCAGCGGCCTGCAAGAACCAACGGGGCTCCCCGACCTGATGCTAAAATTCAGGTTGAGGTAATCAGGCCTAGGAAAAGGACCATAACAAGTTCGAATATCCTGAGTTGCCCACCTTTGTGGGTCCTTTCAAGTCAAGTACGTCAAAAATGTCTATTGGCGGAGACAAACGTCCGCGAGTGAAAACACCGATGCAGTCAAAAGGATTGCCTTTGTCGGAGAAATACCTGCGCCAGAATGGGACGCATGTAATCACTGACCAGACGAACGACGAAACACTCACGAGTACAATGGAGACTCAGATTTCATCGCCCTTTACAAAACCTTATACCTGCGTCATAGGAGATTCTGCGGAGTTGCTTAGATCCACAAGACTAGAGAGTCCAAGATAGGCAGCATGTTGAGGAGGATAAGGACAGCCGGGGTGGACAACAGGCCGAGTACTATTCTCAGTGCAGACGAGGTTGGTGATTTTTCTACGAAGATCGGCGGCCGCCCAGATGCCCCTAGTCGCCGGGCAGGGGTCAGGATCAGTGTGTCAATCCAAAGCGATGGAACCCATGCCCCTGTAGTCTCCAATAAATGGTCTTTGACCAGCGATTCGTCAACGCAGATAAAAATGGTGCTAGGTCATGGGGAGTGCAGTGTCACCACGTACTTGTTGGGACCGGGTCTACGTCTTGTCGACTGCAGCCTGTGGCTCGTACGTTTGCTTGTATCTGTTGCAAGAACTCTCAGTTTTGTTATAGTTTTACTTTGGAGGATTCTTCGGCGAAAACGAGACTGTCAGTAGAGACAGAGGGAAATTTCTTACGATGGTCTGGATGCGTGGCACATCAAAGAAAACTCTAATAAGTCCCCACGTGCATCCCAAATCTGTTTAGATGCCATAGTGCGGATAAAAACGGGATTTTTAGTAGCACACGACATTAGCTCTCGTATCAAGCATTGACCTACACTACAACTGGGCAACCTGTCGCTTTTCAAGCTGACAGCATAACTCTGTGAACATATCGAGCACGAACTTCACCAAAAAAGTTAACGCAGGAGATATGTTGAAGCAAAATGCAGTGCAAGAATCCGGGTTTTGGAGACTTCTTAATCAAAACTCTATTTGGTGTTGACCCTGTTGTGGCGATGCCAGGCGTCTATTTCCGCACCGATAATGCCGTTTCAATCTGTATTTTAGCAGCATAAGAACTCCACAACGATGAAAAACGACATCAAAATGTTTTTTTTGCAAAATAAAACGGCCTCTGATAGAAAGTATAGAGTCAGCAAAACTAACTTTCTCAAGCTAGTTTTTGGTCTATTTAATTTCATCCACAATAATCCGAAGTACTTTGATCAGTAAATCGAATATGGTTGAGAATAGGTTAAAAATAATTTTGATTTACCAGAGCTAGCATAAGCAGCTGAAGCGTCGTAAGTGTTTACTATACTCTTTCTCATATTCAATCCCGTTCGTGAATTTAAAAGGGTATTCAGAAGGAATACTTATCTTGATTTAACCCAGCCGGGATTTATATTAAATATGAAGATTTAAAATAATAATCCACACTTTGTATGATAACATTTCATGAAATGCCCCTTGACCACACAACTGCCAGTATTCAAGAGTAGATTAAGTTCTGGATACGTAAAATAAAGTTCCTCGCGTGGTCATCAGAGCGCGATATTGTTCAAAGGATTTTAAGGGAGGGAGATGGTGATAAATGGAGCAGAATTGCCGACAGGGACAAAAGATAATGGAGCGGCCATTTCTGGCTCATTAGCCATTGTCAACCAGTCATACACAACCCCGTGGGATGGAATACCTGGGGCTCGTCCAGCGGTCTGCTGGGTAGGAGTCCAACGTCTCTAGTCACTGAGCCACGGTCTCTTTGTCCTGCCGGTTTCGATCGGGTATGTTCAGTGCTAGAGGGGCGCTCATCAATCGTGCTGCGGGACTCAGTCAGGTCTGGAGAGGAAGAGCCCTAAGGAACAACTGGAGAAATGAGTTCTGAAACATGATCGGTGAGCGTTCCTCTATCATTGTGTATGCCTGGCCGTAACCGACAGAACAACCAGCTCGTGGTTCAGTGTTTAGGGGCGTTGGGCTTCTAACCAACAGGCCCCGAGATCGAGCCCCAGGAGTTGCACATCCCGGGGTTAGGGATGACTGACTGACGACGGCCAACAAGCCAGAAATGTCCACCGCGGTTTCCCTGATCTTTATCGCTAATATTACTCCTCCTATAGTACGCGTCGCTCTGCGACTACAGGTTAGGCTCGAGAGAGAGTCCTAAGGCACAACAGGACGAGTGAGTTCTGTAACATGACCAGTGATTATCCCTCAACCAAGTTGATATGTCTTGTTTGCACTAGATATCGTGATGGTAAGACGTCCGAAATTGGGTTTCTGAGTGGAAGAAAGCGTCAAGACGGATACACTTTCCTTGCCCTAAATCGCAGCGACGCCTCATTTCACGTAGATTGAAATCTAGGGTACAGTCACCTCATTCGATTGCCGAGAAGCAACTTTAGTAATTTAGAAAACAGAGTTGTATTGGCGATGAATCCAAAGAAATCATACATCGGTATTTCCACCACCGTCCATCAGACAATTTTTTATGTTTTACAAACTTTGGAGGCAGAGTAGGTAGGGAAAGAGCGAGAGTTCGTCAAGCTTGGGAAGTGGCACGTAATGCTTTATGCGGAATAAAAGGAGAAAGCTTGAAGCATTCTAAGCCGACTGAGGTTAATGTGTTTCAGCATGAGGTATTCTTTTGCAAACCGACTGTCATGTAGAAGTATAGTGGTGAAAAAGATTTTGACAACTTACCTCTTTAAGAAATTTTGAGACTTTTAACAGAGAAAATGCAAAAGAACGTCAGCAAATAGTGGCTTGCGAATAGAAAATAAAGAGACAATTTGCATAATTTTACCAGACAAGAAGGTTAAAAATGTATCGAAAAATACAAGCCAGTTATTCGGAGTGTAATATTAGGGGAAATACGCTATAAGTAGATCGGTTTGATCGCCGAAAACGACGAGGCTTATTGCATGCGATGCAACATGACAGGTGCAACAGAGGTGAAATTCTGACAGGGGACTTGCACAGCAGCTGTCGCTCTCTCTCTCTCTCTTCTTAACCGTCTAAATGTCATGAGCGTCAGGACAACGAGTGGCGGACTACAGCGCGGTTGCCGACCGAGCCAAAGAGCACGCCTTCCCTTACCGCACACTGGTTGGTCAACACACAATGCACCAGATTTTCACGGAAAATAGGAGGCGATGACTCGGATCCCAGCTGAGTGAGAGTACCATGGAGGCCGCATGTAGAAGGAGCCACTAAGCCCTACGCTCATTTCTCGGACCACTCACCTCATATTCACAAACTGTGCTGACCACGAAAACAGAGTTCATCCCTCTGCTGCCAAACTTGCACGCCACGAATTTAAGCGCATCGCGATAGT
Organism: Spirometra erinaceieuropaei; assembly: GCA_902702965.1. Taxonomy (NCBI): domain Eukaryota; kingdom Metazoa; phylum Platyhelminthes; class Cestoda; order Diphyllobothriidea; family Diphyllobothriidae; genus Spirometra; species Spirometra erinaceieuropaei. The sequence continues at coordinate 198,402 of CACRXP010000835.1, forward strand.
TTTAAAGTGCTTCAGCCTTATAATGGTGCGGAATGCGGTGAAGTGTAGTGAGGTTAAAGTACTCAGTGCTGACCACTGTCCGAGGCGAGCAGTCATCTGATATTGTTGTTGGGGAAAGGCGGATGACGTAGGGGGGGGGGACCAGACCCTCGTAAATTTGCATCAATAGGAATGCTTGAAGTATCTGTGGTGAGGTATTGAACTAATTAACCTTTGACAATTTAATCCCGTTTTCTTTGCCCGGATTACTTGTTTAAATGTGACGAAAAACAACACACTTGTACAACCCGCCTTGCTGGCCTGCCTTGCTGTCGCGCTGTGTTGACTGGTTATTTAGCGTTCAGAATCTCTATATTATTCACTGCTCAGGCTTTCTTGCTGCCTTTAAGGCTAGGGGCTCGTGAGAACATTAGCAGTCACGTTATATCCTATTTGTATTTTGAGGACATGATCGTTATCGATTTGCCCGGCGATTTTCTTATTCTAAGCGCATCGTTCTCATCAATGGCCAATACAGCATCCTTAACTAGTGATTCCGAAACCATCGGGTTTTAAGCGAACATCTTTTGATATGCATCTTTTGAGTGTACTTATGAGGCGAGGATAAACAGGATAGGGTCTATGACTGTGAATTATCTGACCGCATCTTTCCTGTTTGTCTAGTGGCGCAGTTACTGGTCCTATCCAAAACTTATTATTTTTGATTTACCGTCCACTTAAAGATCAAATAAAGGATTCTTACACTGGCCTCGCATAATAAGTCCACATCACGTATAGAGCTTGTGTGCGTGTGATCTGGCGGGAACCAGTGCTTTCTACGCGTAGTGCCCCGAAAACGACTTACGAAGTAGAATCGGTAGACCAACACGGAGGTCAGTTTTAGGCTCAGGAGGCGTTATTGGAGATGCGTACCCAGAACCAATTACAAACATAAGCGGTGGTGGCACGCTTATGCGCACACTAACGCCGCGCCGGCCGTTTGAACTGAAAGAAAGCTCTGATGAATAAAAATGCCTTCAACGGGTGCTTGAAGCAAACAGCTACCTTGCCGAGGGACAAAATTCAACCGACCCCAGAATTTGGCAAACCCTCCCGTACATGAAGAACGTCTCGGAAGCCTTCAGCCTCCTCCTCAAGCCGCTCAATTTTGGAGTTGCACACAGGCAAGTAGGAACCATCAGGCACCAGGTCATGCGTCCGAATGACCCACTGCCACGACAAGAAACATCTGTAGTGTTTTACGGGATCTGGTACAGCTGGAAGATTACTTCGAACGCGAGTGGCCGAACAGGCAGCAGATGTGATCATGAATGGCGATTGCTCCCAGATCGCGACTCATTCGGGGGACCTGGCTACGCGGAGGTGACAACCGCGTAACCCGCAGGCTGCTTGAATCAAGGTTCTCGCGCGCGAATTCAATTAATAAGACCCATGGCCTGCCCCTTCTACATTCCGTGCTGTGATTATGCCTCGACAGAATAATTAGCTACTCGGGGAGGTCGTGTACGACCTACGGTTTGAACGACAGTGAGCCAAATGACTGAGTAAACGTCAACAATGGTGCTGAAAGCACAGCAGTTAAAGACACCGGTACGGACCGACTAGCCATCGTCGCACCAAATGCGACCATTAGCACTGAACGCGAGTGCTGCTAATTGTTATAAGCATGCGGTTGCCTGATTAATGCGTCCTGTAATTCTGGGCTCTTTGTATCCTCATTACCATTTTCTATGACGATCCATGATGATGGGTTCGAGGGAAAATCTGAAACGCCAGGCTAATAAAATTATTGGTCTGGCGTCTCACTTGCTTCTTCTAAAACACTTCCTGGAACTCGCCTCGTTGTTTCTGTCGACAAGCATCCAAACGTCATGTCCACGCTATTAACGAACTTTTCCGGCACGAAGCGGTCCCATTTGACATGTCTTGATTTGAAGATTGTTAGGCTGTCGTGTCCGACGATGTCCGTCGTGTGCTCCCCAGCGAGATGAGAGCAGACAGGATGACTTGCGCGTGATTTAGTTTATAGTAAATTTAGAATTGCGCAGCATCTACCACACTCTCCCCTCCTCCTTCCTCACACGAGTCTGGAGCCAAGACAGAGTTAAGAAGACCGGAGGCAGAGAGGACGCAGGGTGTGGTACAACCGAGCCCCCACCTTGGCGTTCCACTCCACACCCCTTGGTCCACAATACAGTTGGACAGAATTTTAACCAACAACAACACCACGAGGGGTCAGAAGAAAAGGGATGGCTACGCAGCCATGCTCACCACCTGTATACCCAGCGGGAGCGCAAGCGCATCTACCGCCAGGTAGTCAGGTGTCAAAGAGCTGCCAGCGCATACCAGGCTGCGAGGGCCATGATTTGCTGATACTGGCGTAGCACACGCTTTCAGACCTTTAAGCCATTTCTAGACAATATGAACATCACCACCTTGCCTCTAATCTCACAAAACGCCACCACTGGCAGCACTGGTTAGGAAACTCCTGCGAAACATCACCGGCACTGACCCGTATCTGCTGTCTCTGATGATGGATTCGTGCAGGAATCCGAAACGTCAGGCTAATAAAGATCTTGTCCCGGCGATCGTGTCTCCTTCTTCAAGACTACCCCGATAATCAACAATGAGGATTCAATTCCAGCCTGCCGTTATTGTGACGGCTATTTCACATCATGGAGCGGCCGTCTTGGTCATTTATGATCCATTGAAGAGGTCAAGGCACCCACACGGCCTTTGGAACATTCGTCCATCGCATGGACCTCTGTAGCCCCAATAGTCTTTATTAAATTATTTAATAAAATAACCTCAGTTCAGGCCCCATTAGCGCTGTTCTGTCCGCCTTCACACTTACCCTAGGTAACCTATAAATCCACTTCACAACGCCCATATACATACACGCCATTTCCCCCTCCCCCGACACCGTGCCTCTGTCCTGCAGAGAAAAATGCGATCCACTTTACCATCGCCGGTATGACAGATGAAACGTCACATGTCAAAACATGCGCACCTCACGCAGGTGGGAGACACGTCATTTCCCGCATTCTGGTACGTGGAGTGGGAATCAGGTCGTGTGTAGAACGTGCAGGCGGGCTGCTCAGCTCTGTCGCCCATTGCGCTCAAATTAAGCACCCTTTCGTTGACAGGCTCGGACAGTCAACTTGTGAATGGAGAGGGAAAATAGGGGGTGGGGGAATGAGGCCGACGCTGGGAACGCACCCGCATGGCTAAGCGCCACATTCTCCACAGTGATAAATCTGAAGCGCTAGAATCTATCACGGCGCTCCGAGAGCCGTGCCTTTGAAGGTTGCCAAATGACGGGACAACTCAATACTTCTCAGGATTGTGAGTCAGACCGCCATGGTATCTTTTTGATTCGGACTTTACGGCGGCACCCTCTTGATATGAAATCCTCACTGCCCTCACAGAAACTGTCAAAAGTGTTGAAGACTAGGTTTCGTGTAGCACGCGCAAACCGGTTGTTTAACTATTTCAGCCACTGCCCCGGCGAAAACCTGCTGTTTTTTAAAATGCCCATGTCATCAGAGCAAAATGAGCATGGGAAGAGAGAGTGTGGCAGAGGCCTGACTGAAAACTCATCGACGTGCAAATCCCCAATGCTGTTTGTACTGCGTGGAGCACGTGGCAGATGACTTCGTTCGTAGCGTTCTAACAGTCCTGTTCATGGTGTGTTTGCATGTCTGTGTGTTTGTATACAGTAGACAACAAAGTAGCCGAGCCTACTTGCTTAAATGTCTGTAAAGTAGGCGGGCTAAATCACGAAATGTCAACCGAAATTCCGAAATGCGTTTTTTTTAAAAAGATTAATTACGTATGGATGTAAAATTAATCGTTGTGCAGCATAAACCTATCATAAATCAGTTACCGCAGGACGCCGGCTTTCAAACAGACTTCTTCCTGGCTGCATGAAAAAACTACACCTCGTAAAAAATTACTACTTAAGTAGCATGTATTTGTCACATTGATTTTCGATGCCCTTAAAAATTCATATCTTTAGCAATTGTGAACGAAGACTCAGCAGCATGCAGTAAGTGATTCAGTGCTTTCGGCAAAACGTTCACGGCATATCGGTAATGCCCGGATTGTTAAGTATGAACAATTAAGTTGGTTATTGCCGACAAAGACAAGGGAGACTGGAATGGCCATTTCTGACTTATTAGGCGTCGTCAGCCAGTCACATCCAACCCCGAAGTGTGGAACACCCGAGGCTCGAACTCGCGACCTATTAGTTAGAAGTCCACGCCTCTAACCACTGGGCCACGGGCCCGTTGTGCTGTCGGTTTCGATCTGGAAGCTGTAATGGTAGAGGGGTGCTCACCGATCGTTCTTATGGAACTCAATCGTTCCGTTGTGCCTTAAGGGCTCTCTCTCGATCCGAACCAGTAGCCGCACAGCGGCGCATGATACAGACAGAAGGTTATTGGCGACAAAGACAAGGGAGACTGGAATGGACACTTCTGGCTTATTAGCAGTCACCAGCCAGTCATACCTAACCCTGAAGTGTGGGACGCCTGGGGGTCGAACTCGCGCCCCTAACCACTGAGCCACGGACTGAAAAGCCAGAAATGGCCATTCCAGTCTCCCTTGTCTATGTCGGTAATATCATTCTGCCTATATCATGCACCACTGTGCGGCTGCTGGTTGGGCTCGAGAGAGAGCCCGTAAGGCACAACAGAACGAGTGAGTTCCGTAAGAACGATGGGTGAGCGCCCCTACCATTATACACTTAAGTATCGATTCATTATTAAAAATAACAAGTCCCGAATTATTTAAGAACGGCCGGAAATGGCCTTTGAGATAATGTATCTCTCTGACTGTGGCTACATCATAGGACAAAGAAAATTTCTTTACAGTTTTGAAATGCAGAACGCCATACAAGCCGCTCTGCCGTCTTTGCTAACTCTCTTTGGCAAATCTAATCATAATCAGTTGTGTCCCATAAGGGCTTAAGTCCAGTTTTATGTTATACAGAAAAACAAATTTATTGTTGTATAGCTCAAAGGCAGCAACGTATGTACACAGGCCTCAAAAAGAGGGTTATGCGCCAAAAACTTCTGAGATATCATACAGTTTCACAAGTGCAGTTTAAAACCTACGCTGACAATACTGTATGATTAATAGGCATTTCAGGAAAATAGCAATTTTATCAGTTTAAAATAAAGTGATCAGTTTTTTTTGAAATAGAAGGAAAATTCACAACCGTAGAATTGCTTACGAAGAACTGCGAGGTGAGGTTATAAATTTCCCTTTTATCTCAAGAAAAAACGGATCACTTCATTGCAAACTGATAAAATGGCTATTTTCCTGAAATGCCTATTAATTATACAGTATTGTCAGCGTATGTTTTAAACTGCACTTGTGAAACTGTATGATATCTCAGGAGTTTTTGGCGCATAGCCCCCTTTTTGAGGCCTGTGTACGTACGTTGCTACCTTTGAGCTATACAACAAAAATTCTGTGTTTCTGTATTACCTAAAACTGGACTTAAGTTCTTATGGGACACTACTGATTATGAATAGATTTGCCAAAGAGAGTTAGCAAAGACGGCAGAGCGGCTTGTCCTGCACTCTGCTTTAACAATATTGTATGATTAATAAACATGTTAGGAAACAGGCACTTTATTGTCTAGTGTACAGTTTATCAGTTAAGACTGAAATTATCAGTTTTTTCTTGAGATCGAAGGGAAATTCACAACCGCAGGATTCCTTACGCAGAACTGCGAGGTCAGGTAAAAGGTTGAACATGGTTTAGAAACATATTTTGTACTCGCCTACCTGCCAAATATTCTGGAAACTGCTTTGAGTGATTAAAGCTGCCGGCCTTTACCGCCGGTAAGGTTACTGGGGTAAAAGTGATTTTTAGTAATTTACAGGTCTCTTTTTTCCGAAAGAGTAAGCAAACAGACATAGAAAAAACAGCAGGCAACAAATTATGTCCCTTAAGTTAACAATGTCCACTTCACTAAGTCAAGAATTTTGCCGAATCTAGGAGGGGACCAGAGAGCTAAAACTTGAAAGTTTATTTCAAGTCGCCACGGACATTGTGATTTTAGTTTACTTGCTCAGTGGGCAAGCAGACTGTGTTTATAGATTATTTTGCAAATAAAAAGTAAATGGTTTAGGCAGAAAAGCAATCCTTTTTGCATCAAGCACTTTCATACGCTAGTAAATAACAAAGACTGTATCCGCGTATTTGCGCCTGTTTATGTAGTAGGAGGCACCACATTTAATGGAAGACGATTATCAAAAAACAACCTTTGTCAACGTGAAAACCCGATTTATCAGTCCGCGAAGATCAGATGAGGCAAGATGTGGATAACAGCGGTATTATCGGAAAACAGAAGTCACCTCTTTTTTAAAAAAATGTTTTCCACATCTATTGAAGTTTTTTTGCCCTAATACACCGTAATAATGTCATCAGGCAATTTTTTGTTTTGCGTACCTGGAATTTTTTAGACATATACACTTATCACGGAGAAAATCTAAAAAATAAGCCATAAACGAGTGAGCATTTTCATTTCTGAATATACGGCAAGATTTTTGTTAATGAAGTTTGTTTTTCTTGAATATGTAATTTAGAAGCACAGCAGGTACCGCGTTCGGCATTCGTGAACCGTTTAATTTGTGCATGACCAACGCTCAGCACACAAATATTCAGGGAAATCGGTACAGGATTTACAACAAAAAAGGAATTCTAAAGCAAAGGAAACATGTCCTTGTTCATTTTCGATTTGTAATTGAAGTATGGTACGGGGACGCTGAGGGATCAAAGTACTGGACAGGCTCGTATCGGCATGTTTTGGGGCCCATTCACGAGCCATTATGTGCAGTCGTCAAGGATTAATGACATGTTTAGATTAGGGATTACCGAAAACGAGGTGGAAAGCGTGCATTAAACGACGAAATGACGTCATTTTCTCATTAACTTTATTTCAGGAAATGACGAGGGACACAGGCATTTGCCTGACAAATGTCATAACAAAGAACGTTTTAAGGAAACAAATTAACAAATTAGATTGCTAATATGATCAGGAGCACAATTATGATAAGACTTTTTAAACATGTCACTGTTTTTCTGCGATCAAAGTTTATGCCCAGATGATCCGGAACCGCCATGCGCAAAAAAACCTTTTAATGGCTTATTATGGAGGCAAATTCTCTCGAGATATTTCTTGTTTTAAGAGTTGGGAACCATAAAAATGCTCTCTTGGTCAATCAAGAAAAGCAAGAAAGTTAAAACCTGATTGCTGAGACCTAAATGATGCTCTAATACATTGGTCTCGTCGTCGCCAGCAAAAATGAAATTTCTGAGAGAAACAGTCTCATCATGAACATACATTGGTTTACGTTAAATTTTTTCATTGGCGAGTAAGTGGAAATCGAGTCACATGATAAGTTTGATTGCTGCATTAGGAAACACAGGCCTGTTTATATGTTATTTAACCATAGAAACCGCATACGATGATCAGTTCAAACGATGCTCATCCAAAGTCCTCAGTATGGCATGCCCGGGGTTTGAAATGACGAACATTGGCATTTATTGCTTTTCACCGATGAGAGGTAAGAAGAGTCAATTGTTAGAAGAATCTGACGCTGAGCTTTCATTTGTACTGCATGAACATTTTAGGAGTAAAAAGCAAACATATAAGGAAAAGCCTAACTGAGTAAGTGACTTTTTGAATGATGCAGCCGTTAGCAGATACAGCAGTCGCTTCCAATTCCCAAGTCCTTCGGCGTGCTTTAGAACCAGGTGCAAATAAGTAAAAACGTCTTGACTGTTACGCACTGCACCGACGAAGAGATCCGTTGAGACATATCTATTTTTGATTCAACTCGTCTAAAGCAATATATTCGACAACTGTCGTGTCTCAGGAAATGTTAACGGAAATTCTAAAAAGGTGTTTTCAATCAAAAATAATTATTTAGGTGGGGCTTAAGGATTGATTACCATGCAGTATAATCTAAATGTATTCAGTAATGACAGAATGCTGACTTCTGAATGAGATTCGTTCCGGCAGTTCACATAAATCATAGTTGGCGCAGAATGACCACTTACGTAGTATAAAATTTTGAATTAATTTTCGATGCCTTCACAAATTTAAATATATTTTGTAGAAAACGTGCATAAAATATTTCCTCCGCACTAATTTGGTAGCAACTCACTTCTTGTTTAAATACTCTACTCGAAGAAAGGGTATTTACAGATTCCAAAATTATCGAACTGTCAATTGTCAAATTGTTTTGAATCCCATGTGGTTGCACATGCGTTTCGGTTTTCCGAACCAGACGTTTTTCTCTACTGCGCGTGAAAAATCATACAGTTGGCTATGCTATTAAAGGGAAAGCCTGTGAGACCTATGAAATATTGGGACGGTTGGGGGGCATTTCAAAGTCAGCATTTACAAACGGACCGATACAATACTTAATGAGTGGATATTTCACATTCATAAAAATAAGGTAATTGCAAACGTCCTTTCAACTTAAACATTCGTCTTTTGGTAAGGAACTTATGTCAAAACGTAATGCGCTACCTAATAAGTACAGAACACAGTATTTTTATGCATGTCCTCTATAAAATACATTTGAAATTATAAGCATATCGAGAATCAACCTAAAAATTTTATACCACGTAGCGTACCAACGTAGCGTGATTCTACTGCGCAAAGAAGATCTCATAAGTGGTATGAGGTTACAGATTGATTGTTGACTCCCAGGAGGAAGTTCATTTAAACGCCGGCATCCCTTCTTGATTAAATTATCTTGGGATTAATTTGTATATAAGCAGTCCTTTCCAATCGAAAACACATTTCATTATTTCGGTAGAATTTGACAATATTGTTCAAAAACTAAACTCGCCGTGCTATTTGACGTCTTTGTAAAAGGTTGTCCATCTGTTCAGTAAAATAGATTGTAATGAGTAGAGTGTAATAGAAGGAATTGACTGTGGTTATGGGTAAACATCCTATTGTTGGACACCGGGTTGATTTCTACAGGGTATTCCGCAGGCCTAATCAGGCATAAGGCTGCCGTTAGACGTCGTTATGAGAATGGAGCACGGAAGTGGTTTAAAAAATTACCACGCAAAATAGGGGCATAGGCACGGTAAATTTCGTTCCGCTAAGTCTACAATACTCTATGGCATGACTGCACAGCGCATAGGTATTCTATTGACGCTATGTGTGCCTCTAAAATCTGCCCCTTGTGCATGAACCACCCGTATCTGATGTTCTCTCTGATTATGGGTTCAAGCGGGAATCCGAAACGTCAGACTAACATAGCTCTTGTCCGGACGATCGTGTTTCCTTCCTCAAGACTGCTTCCGCATCGCCTTCTTCAAGACCCCCAAGTCCCCCACCTCCTCCTCCCATCGGTTAAACTTCCCGTCCTTTTTAACCATCCAGCCCACTTTCCTGTGTTTTTAAATCAAGACCAAGTGAAAACAGAAACCGGTCATTTATTTTGAAAATGGAACCGCTAACTGCCTTTACCGTATGCTACTCTAACGGAAATTTCTGAAAAATATCCTTTTTGCATGTCTTTTTAGTATTCCCTAGTGAGGTTTCGAAAATAATAGTTTCTACAACCGATACTCAAAAAACGGTTTAAAGTTCAACATTTTTAACGAGGAAGCGTATTTGTCTGATTTTTTGCGTCTGCCAAAGTAACAACATATACTTAATCATAATAGGTTTCTGAAATCGACTAAATATTTTTTAAATACTGTGCTGTAAAATGCGCATCAAATTTAAAATAAGCAACGTTTTAATCAACAAATTAGGAAAAAATAGCAGAAACTGAAAAACACATAGGCAGACGAAAACAAAACCATAAACCACTGAGGTACCCTACTGTGCGACAAAAATATTTTATCTTAACCAGAGACATTTTAACATCTTCACGCAGCGTTTATCGTTTATGCAGCAACCAAGAAAGTCGAAGCGGCATAGACGGCAACCGCATTTAACATGACACAGTTATATGAATTCCACTTATCGCCGGAATCCTTGAACAGCACCCTGAATCCTTCTCTATCCTCAGTTCGTCACTGAAGTTTGCCAAACTGAGATAAGCACGCCGGTCTGTTTAAAGTCAACGCAAATAAAGCCTAAAATTCTAGCACAAATGAAGACTGTATTTTCATTGAGGCATTTCTTCTCAAGGATAAAAGTCTGCGAATTTAATAACCCTACAGGTATTATTTAGGCTGCAAAATGCAGCCGATTTTCTGTGCCACGTCACTTGCAGAGCGTTTCCGGATAGTTAATTTAATTAACTGTAATTAACATATGAGACTTGATGCGGAAAGTATGCGAGTACGAGTGTATGAATCACATAGGAGGTTCTTGCTTATCTATCCTGCCTCATGGACGGAAATGTGCATTTTCGCTTTCCTATAGATCACCGGGGTTATTACTGGCTGAGAGCGGTTTATAGATCAGAAATGGCAATAACAATGTCCGCATCTTAACAGCGTATGAAACGGACCACTGTGACAAATTACGCACAATTAATTGAAGTAAAAAATGTAAAGTAAAGACGTCTGACAAAAACCCAACTTCCAACTCCAACTCACATCGGTCACTGCAGTGAAGAATCTCGGTCAGCAATCTGTTTTTAAGGTACACCAATTAGAAAAAGGTGCCACCTTCAGTCAGAAAATGATGCATTTTAGATCCTGTTGGAAAATAGATGGAATTTTTGTGGGAAAAAGTAAATGAAAGTAAACAGCTTGCAGTTGCAGTAAGTCTACTGTCTTGCGAACCTAAACTGCCGCTGTACAAAATTGGGCCAAAATTTCGTTTTTGACTTTCATGCGAAGCAGTCGTTGCAGCTTCATTTAATATGTAAGAGAAACCCTGGCACGTTCGCCACCTATTACGGCTCACCGTTTTTCACAAACCTAGCTACTAAATAGCCAAAAGTCCATTGTTACAAAGCTAATTCGTCGGAAATGTGACGCTTGCCTTGTAATCCAGATAAAATGGTCGTTCAAACTATGATCGGATGGCATCGAGAGCTATGAACAAGAGATTTTTAAGTATTCTGCAGTGATATGCAAGTCTTCTGGAATAGCCTAGATGAAAGATCTCAAAAGTTGAGATGTTTGGTATAATTTTTTAACATGTGTATTCTGTGTCTTTCACCGTCCGTCGTAAAGAGGGCTCTAGGTAGGCAGTTTTACGACTTATTTTCCTGGATGTGATACACTCCTCAAAATTTTTAAAATAGAAACTACCTCTTTTCATCGCACGGTCATACTGTCAGTATTCAGAACATAACATTAACCTTAAGTGGCCCACCAACATTTACCCTGACTTCCTTGGGCGAGTCCACCATCACGGCCGAATATTTGGTGCCAAAATCATATGAATAAAGCGTCTGTCCAGAAAGTTATCCGGCAGCTTCTTTTTCCTGGTCAGGCTTGCCATTTAACTCCGAAGACTGAAACCTCAGGCATGCTTTTTCACACGAAGTCTTCTAACATTAGCATTTCTAACAATCGTAACGAAAAAACATCTTCTGGGATAACTGGGTTTCGGATTTAAATTGTTGGTGGATTGCCATAAGGGAACGTCTAAACAGGACATGAAAACAGGAGTGCCCCGCCCAAGTCATAATGGTAGACCTGCGTATAATTCCAGAAGGGGCAGAATATTTCCGTGTCCTTATTCTACCAGTGACTAAAACATTGCCTTGGTCTTAACCATAACCCTACAATAGCCCTTAACTCTGCAGTTAACACTAGTTCCTACTTTAACCCTAAAGTTTGTCCTGGCCTACGTTACCGTCGATCCTAGCCATAATTTCACTGAGTTTTGGCCTAAAACCACTCGTGTTGCATGCGGTTACTGATTCCATATCCTGTCTAGAAGTCCCCACAAGTCAACCCTACCAAATTTTGTCTATCGTATGCAACCGATCATTGGCAGAAACTATCTAGACTGTGAATCAGCACATGCTGAAGGAAAAACATCGTTGTTGAGCCAGTCGATCGGCGTTCATTTACTCCCGTGAGCCTGCATGACTCGCTGCGTGTGCTTCGTTACTCAAGATTTTGGAACCGACGTGCAGTAGGTGACGAAACACCCAAAATGCCATTGTGGACGAAGGAATAACTTGTGCAACGTAAATAGGGTGTCATAATTTTTGTCTATTTGCTTGAGCCAGTGTATGGATAGTTTTCCGTTGAAGAAGAAAGCTTGTGAAATCTATTTCATTTTTACACACAAAAAGGAAGCTCTCTGATATAAGAGGCGTTTCCTGTGCTTTTGAGTGCCACAGGCTAGGTCAACTTTTTGGTGCTTGTTTAACCTTAACAGAGGATTAATATGAACAAATAAATGTTTGCATTAAGCATCTTCTGGAACCAGAAAATTGTGCTTGAAATTTAGGAATCCAGATGGGATTGAGTAACGAGGGTGTATTTGGCTTTAAAAGTTCTTATTTGCAAACTGGTGTCATTTTTACCATAAAACGCAGAAATAAGCTTGTTTAATAGTTTTTTTTATCGAAGTGAGAATTAAGGGGCATGACAAAATGCATAGGGAGTGTCCGCGAATTGCTATTATTTTTCTCTGCCACGCCGCGAAATGAAAATTTTGAGACACCTCTTGTCGGCCGTCAGCTTTGAGCATATACGGAAATAGGCAGCTGAAGGGTTATCGCAAGAGTCATCGGTTAAGATATTCAGTGTTAGTTAGATCACTCCTCGGCAAATTATAAATGGTGAAAATGTCTCGAAAAATTAACATGGTGAACCAAAACGGTCTCCAGAAAGCAAGACGAAGATCCCATTTACCATACACTTTATGGCACTATAACGGCCGTAGAAACTAGTCACAGGTAGCATTTCTCACTGTTTTCTCTGAGCATAATTAAGAGAAGAATAAATTAATTCGAACCTGACATGCAGTAGCCTATGATCAAGCCACTTCTAGTAGAAGACTAATTATAGAGGCTTTTGTATTTGCTCAAGCGCATGATAACCCCAATTTATAGAAGGACGCTCATCGATCGCGCTGGGCAACTGATTCGTCCCGTTGTGCCTGGATCTCTCGAGCCCCACCAGCGGCCGCTCAACAGCGCATTGTATATGCGGGATGGCATTACCTACAAGAGCCCCAAGGCAGGAGAGAAAGAGTGAGCTTCTTAACGCCCCTCTTCCACTGCCTATGCCTGATCGCAACTGATTGAACAGCTAGTCCGTGGCTCAGCATTGACGACGTTGGACTTTTAACCGGCAGGTCATGCGATCGAGCCGCGGGTGTTACACACCTCAGGGTTGGGTATGACTGACTGACGATGACTAATAAGTTGAAAATGGCTACTTCAGTTTACCTTGCCTATATCGGTATTGCCATTCCACGTTGATCGCCAAATGCGATAGAGGACGAACATTTCCTTTTATGCAAATCTTTGAAGTCGGCCCAGGTGGTCATATGTGGAAAGAACTTCCTACGGGTGCACACGGTGCCGATGGAAACTTTTAAGTACTACGAGGCCTGGCAGGCGACAACGAACAAAATAAATAGCTAGTTCTCGTCGATATCACTAAGGATGACTTCCCTCACAGTAGCACTCACTGGCAGCGGATGGACATTTCGTCGCAGGATAATGTTACTGCCCATTGCTCGAAGGTCACTTATGTACTCTTATTTTTTTTTTAAATGCCAACCTATTTGCCAGCGGTCCGCGGAACGTTTTTATTTCTGCTAGTGGTCCAGGCCACAATCCTATTGAACATTTGTTTTCAATGATAAAAAGAGATTAAAACAAGGCAAGAAAACGCTTTTTAAAAACCGGGTTGGTAGGCAAACGTTTTCAATAATCCATTATAACGTTTATGAAGTCACAAAGAAAATGAAAGCACAAGACGTTGGCGGGACTTACAAGTATATCAAGCGTTATAAACGCTAATTTTCTTACGACACTCGCATGGCGAGGTCGGCGTGTTGTCGTCGTTGGGGCAAGGGAGAGAAGTGCCAGGCTGTGAGTGAAGTTTTGTAAATCGAGTATGTGGAGTACGCATTCCCCTTATCAGTGATTTGGGTCGGCGTTGCCCATGGAAGACAGGAGGGCTGTGCCGATGTCTTCTGACAACATAGCGTCGGAGTCGATAGCTGTAGAGCCACTGCCTAAGATGTAGTTAGCACCTGTCAACGCCGGTATCTAAAGTCGTTTGCTGGTGTTCGATACACAATCTGAAAGGTTTCTTTGGCATTGACTCCGTGATTCGTATCGACCAGATGCACGAGGATGAAACTTAAAGTCAATCTGTTTTCACCTCCGTCTAGACAGACCGGCATGTTTTCACGACATTCTTTTCCAGGCGTCTGGTTGTACCGCCAATGCATCATGCTCCACAAGAAATATCAAATAAGTAAAACGCATCGATTTGGTCTGCAACGGTAGCCTGTCTTTACTTTTATAATGTAGCAACGGCTGTTTTTTCTATCTAATAATTGCATAAACTACAACACCCCAGACAGCTTAGTTATCTCCGTGTCTGTCAAATTTGCCAAAACACTACAGGCGAAAAGACAATCAGCAACGTGTGAATGCGTCATATTTACTGTTAGTTTTAAGTATTTTCCCGTTCGATTGTGTTTTTCTTCCTTGCCTTCTGTTATTATAAGTCCTAAATAAGTCTACTACAACAATAAAGTATCGTTTAATTACAAATTTCCAATAAAAGTATTACTCAGTTATAATCCAAACTGAGCCATCATTTAAAAAAACGATTCTCTCGTTAACTCAGTAATCGTTCGCGGAAACGGAATGGGCGGCCTGCTTGTAACAGACTTTTCGCGAAATTCGGTACAATTCTTCAGATAGACAATCAACTACATGCCTTGTCCGATAATTACCCATTTATGTTCTATTACGCCACTCCACCGCCTATCAAACACGATTAACGCCGTTGAAAAAATCCAGCGCAGACAATAAAGGCAAACATTTTATCAAAAAAGCCTAATAAGTAGGCCATTGATATTATTCTCGGTGCGGTGTCTTCTTCAGGAAGCGCCTTGCCGAATTAACAAGTATTCTGCAAAAGGTGTCTGCTTTTTATGGACAGGTTGAATATATTTCCCTATAAAAACGCGATTCTGTAATTTTTTGCAAACTGAATTACTACGTTTACGTTCTACGTACATGTTGCAGGCTTTTACTTGCAAAGACAGTCTGTAAACAGCTTTGTAATTTACTATTAGACAGGGAGAGGTAAGCACGCATCAATCGGCTCTTCGAGCGCTATACCACTTTCGCTAAACTGGGAGTTGGACGGCAAATATAAATATTCTTTAACACTAGTGCATAATGTCACTGAGCGATCTCGTTAAGTGTTAACTAAAGCTATGAAATGCGCCTTCTATTAAGAAGGAGTAATTGATTGGGACTTGATTAGTGACTATTGCGTGGCATAATCCCACTTAATACAAAACAGCTATTTAATTAACGCCCACTTTTGATGGATTTTCGACAGACTTCCAAATTCGAATACATTTTATAGAAAACCTAATCAAAACCCCTTGCGTGCTCTTCTTTAGTAAACAGTTAACCTTTTGATTATATTTGAAAAGGGTGCGTTTTAAACCTTAAGACAGTTGTTTAGTTCCCTAGACCCACACGCAACAGAGGGCCGGGCTTGAAATAATTCGAGAATTAAGAAACGTTTAAGAACCAAAACATACCTTTTTCAAGTATAACCTTGATTAAGGCGTAATTTTCTACCAGACAAGGATAAAATGACTTTAAGGGCCAGAAGTTCTTTAAAATTTATTTAAAAGTTAAAAATATACCAAAAATCGATGGAAAAATGCATAATAATTAGATTTTTTCTTATTAAATGCGCTTTTTGCAGATGTCCGAAAAGAAGCGCACTTAAAGGTCAAAATCCTGCCACATGATAACCTATGATTCAGCACTACTTACGTATTCCTCCCTTATCAAAAACGCATTTCAGATTCTTGGTTAAGACTTCATGAGCTCAAAAGTATGCATTATAATTAATAAAACGTTTTACAAAATGCTTCCTAACATCTTAAGCTTTCAATGATTACTTAAGTGCAAGTGCCATAATGAAGTGTAGAACATAGTAATTAAAAAGTTCCTTGACGGGCTTTTGTTCGGACATCCCTTCGATTAAGGTATATCTGATCAAAGAAACATATTGAGATGTTTTGTAGCAAATTACATCTTTCTGCTAATGACTGGCGTAGACTAAAACATCTTCTGTTTTGGGAAGCGAGTTAGCCCCTGACACTGACGTAACCCACTATCCTGATGAGTATTAATACTGCTATTAGGGTGCGCGGAGTGTTTAATAATACAATAAAATGCGCGGTTAGATCATCTAAGAGGCCAACAAAACTTTGTAGGCTTGCTTTAGGGGAAAGTGTGCGACATGCAGTTTAAAAATCTCAGGAGAATTTGAAGGTAGGAGTAGTTTGTTGAGTATGTAGGCTTTTGTAGAATTAAATAAAATCAACTAAGGAAAATAAACAAAATGAAAGTTCTACAATTATTGCAATTACCTTAAAAAATAAATACTATCGCTAAAGTAGTGACTTTATCGAACAGTTGCAACAAATACACAGAACGGTGTTTGCGGGAAGACAACATAAGATTACATACCATAGAACAGTTTAAGTCCAAATTAGATAAACTTTCTGCATAGGAATTTAGCAGAAAATACATTGGGTTTTTACGAATTGTGTCATATATTATGTCTACCATATGTAAACCGTTTTGACTATATACTAACAAATATTTGCGCGTTTTAGCCATGCGTCAAAATTACAATTTTTCATAAATCTTGAAGGCTTAGACTCAACAGCCTTGTTTGTCACCATTGTCTGGCTATTTACTTTGTCGAGCGAACTCTTCTGACATTTTTAAGACAGGTCATTTCGTCAAATTCGCTTTTCTCCGTTGTTTTTATTTACAAGACAAAGTTTCTAGAAAATCTCCCTGTATTTCGGAATGGCGACCTTAAAATATTTTTTTTGAACCAAAGGAAGAGAGAATAACACATTTTTTAAAAAACTGAAGGAGGCCGTAGTTTATTTTGCAGCTTCCGAATCAGTAAGATACGACAATAAAAATTAATAGCTGGAAATAATACTTTAGCTTAATTATCTAAAATGCTTTTGGTTGAATGACTCCAGACAGCAGGCAAGAAAAATTTGCTTCATCCGTGGCTTGTTATTTTTTGTTTATTAAGTAACTTTAATTGTTTTCTTCTAAATCCTCGGAGTTTTCTTCGCATGAAGGTTGGGATTATTACGACAGAGAGTGTGGGCTTCAATGTCAGAAAGCGTTCCGCTAATGACAGACCAACAGATTGAATTTAACTCGACAGTGTTACATTTCTTTCAAAAATTGTAAATGGTTATGCCTGTCGCCGGAACACAGAAACACATCTGATCCGTTGGATAAAGCTGAGAAAAAATAACAAACCATAAATTCGGTCGCTTTTATGTGGACCAGAAATAATGTTGCTGTTTCCTAAGACGTCATCGCCTGCAAAAGGTCATCAGTTAAGAAAGACGAATGGATAACCAGTTCTGGTTATCTTGCTGTCAATAGTTACAACTCCCGACCTCAAACAGAAAAGAACTAAAACTTTAACTGGGCTTCAGTCGGTTGTCGGTCGTTGAAGTTCTAATCCCCACTACCTTAACTCCCTATTGGAATTAACGATATTCCCCGGACGCAGTCATTTACCCATTGAACTATCTGAAAAAATTTTTCCTTCAGTTTGCCTTGATATTTCAATCTGCAACTCACGCAGACAATCTGGCAAGGGCAATCGACCAATTCGGAAGTACCGCAAACAGATGAGTTGCCAAGGAATGGCGATACGGCTGGTGTGACAGTTTTTTGAGAGCTGCCTGTAGTAGCCCCGAGACCAAGTGAAAAGCATACTTACATTTTCCAAGACTGCACGTCACCTATTGCTTCTGTCCTTGAACTTGTCAGCAAAACGCTACCTACCAGATATTGTTCTACTTTTATGTATACACTTAAATATGGCTCAGATTTCTACCTTTCCCTACACATTGACCGCACTGCGATCATTTCGCCCCGCAAATCATTTTCTCGAATGCAAGAGGGAGACAATGCCAAAGTTTCATTATGGCCTACAAAATCGCTTCGGGTCTCTTTTAATTGCCGTTTTTTATTGTTTGTTTTTAAGACCTATTAATAGAACTAAAAAAACCATGTTGTCTAATGAAACACTCTGACTAAATTTTGAACGTCATTTGCATTAAAAGTGAGAATTTTTTTGTTGGTTTGCAAACCCTGGCGGTTATTGTGGACGGTAAATGTTTTTGGTCACATGGGTTCGTTTTGTGGTAACTGTGATGAGAGTGGAGCGGCGGGTGCCTTATATACGTTAGCTAACAGCAGGAATACTTGGACTAGTGGCCGTTAGGTTTTGAGAAAGACACTGTATATTTAACGCAGCAAGCTACTTAGAAATGGGATTGGTCTTCCAAAAGTAACAGCAGCTGGATGTCTGTGAAGTCAAAGAAAATTTAAAGGCTAATGATTAAGAGACGAATTATAAATATAGGTAATCGGAAAATGGAAAACATCCAAAGGATAATAAACAGTGGTAAGGGAGGCTGCATTTCTGGATAAATGATCCGTCTCAGCCAAATAGTTTGAGGCCATAAGGAGAAGAGAATTGGGTTGGTTATCTGCCGGCATTTAATACGCGCCCTCCAAGGACTGGGTACTGGAGGTAAGATGATAGATGAAAAGCTACAGGAAGCCATCATGAAACAGGAGATAGGTCATAGTTTCAAGAATCTTCTTTTCTGCTTCACAAACTGAAAGGATTCTTTTATCTCAAAATAGACAGTTCGAGGAAGGGCTGTTTGAGGTAAGTGCTGATACGACTAAATTCAGAATGCCCAAAACAGAGGGGTTTTAGGCATTCTTAAATAGCATTTACGTGTTAAGTCCGCAGTTACTTTGCGCATAAAAGGTCCCCAGGGTTTACATCAAAATTTGATAGACGGTGACTGCGACCTTCAAATATTCTCTAAAACATTGGTCACGGAAGATTGTGGAACGCCTGATAATTCTACGGGATCCCAGGAAAATTTAAAAAGTCGAGAAGCATGCGTTTCATTTAAAATGCGCCAAACGCTGCTGTCAGTCCTAAATGGTGTGGGATTACGCCCAAGATATCGTTATTCCCTTTAGGTTGTCACGTAACATTGCCTATATAACTTTCTGGATGCTCGACCATTCAAGGCATTAAAGAACTGGTTTATTTCATAATACGGATCGAGACTTCAGTGTTAATTCCCTTCAAGCACTCAGGGTAATGAAACTGTTTAACGTAGAATATCATCCCTAATGGGTTTGTGTTAGGATAAAGAGTACCTCCAATTCAATAACTGTGAATACTGGATTTAGAGAAAAGTAACATTTCATGTACGTATATTTGCTTGAAGTACATTTCGGCTGCTCAATAAATCTAATCATACTTCACTGGAAAGACGTACTAATAATTTATCATTTAACAGGTACATAAGTACGAACTAAACAAAAGGTTCGTATTCCCCGCTTCATTGGAGTTAATATTTCAAAATATTTGTAACGCCCTACATGGTAACTGCAGGTACCAAATCGAAAGCAGAGTTTTTTTTAAAAAATACAGTTTTTCAGTCCAAATCTCTTAAAAATAAACAGACGAAGTGGTAATTTCTTAGACGATTTGGCAGATCTTTGAATAACTCATATTGACCCAACTGTGAAAAACTCGGCGCCTCGGTGGAATTCGAACCCACGCAGTAAGGGGAAGGCTTTAACACAGCGAACGCTCTAACCACTTGAGCTACGAGGCCCCACCGGAAGACGTGATTTTAATCACATTTGGGTCAAGTTACCCGCCCAACCTACTGCAAAGTCTAGAATCCACCAAATCTGATACAGTAAGTTGACTGCCCAGGCAGAATTCCCTAAGTAATTCACTTAGAATCCACCAGATGACTACCACGCTCACGAAATTCATAGATGTTTTGGCAGTCAACTTACTATATCAGATTTGATGGGTTCCAGACGTTGCAGTAGGTTGGGCGGGTGACTTGATCCCAATGTGATTAAACTCGCGTTGCCCGGCGGGGCCTCGTAGTTCATAAGACAACATGATTTTTTTAAAATTCTATTAATAGGGTTAAAAAACAAACAATAAAAAATAGGACTTAAAAGAGACCCGAAGCGATTTTTTAGGCCATAATGAAACTTACTTTATCAGATTTAATGGGTTTAAGACGTTGCAGTAGGTTGGGCGGTTGACTTGACCCAAATGTAATTAAACTCGCGTTGTCCGGCGGGGCCTCGTAGCTCAAGTGTTTAAAGCGTTGGCTGTAATAAAGCCTTCCCCTTACTGCGTGGGTTCGAATCCCACCGAGGCGCCGAGCATTTCACAGTTGGGTCAATATGAAGTGGTAATTTGCCTAAGTGGCGACCTCTTCCCTAACGCGCCTTTTAAATGGGTCTGTAACATAAGAACCAGCATGACGACAAGAACGACGCGACTACTTTTGGTATTTTTCGCCGACGATTTGCGCAAAATCACCCCCATATCTCTTTTATTTAACTTCATCAAAAACTTTCCAGCATTATTCTGCGAATTTTGGCCTTTTTTCTGTATTGAAGCGCGTACCCAATGTGGGCTCTCTTTGTTTCCAGTCTACCATTGAATCGGTGACCCACGATATGACTAAAGAGCTACAAATCCGAATACTCCACTACTAGTCAAGAAGAAGACAGACGTAAGTTGTCAGTTTTTTAAAAGCCACCGGACACAAAGACAGTAAAAAACGCCTCCAGGCCATTAACATCAGCCTAGAGTGGATTCGAAACATTCCGTTCCCAGGAAGCAGATTATCATATTAAAACGCTCTAGAAACTGGGGTTTTTCGAAATGTTTTAACGTCGCCAGTTAATGCAGCTACTTCATGATAAGGGTCTGTCTTCAGCGCCTACAATATACTATGCAGCAATATTTATTTCTGAGAAATATGGTCCTCTTTAAACTTGGTGACAGAGTTTTGCCCAGTTTACCTCGGCATCTTAAGATGATTACGCAATAGCCGTAATTTTTGCTTGTAAAAAGTGCGGTGTGCAGTTTAAAGCTTAAAAAGTGACCTGTCCGTATTCTGCATGCATACTCTAAAACATGATTCATAGATAAGATCTGCCAATCAAATTGGTATATATAAATTGAGACAGTCGCCTAAATTTTTTCCGAAATGTGGCCACCGGTGGCACACCATAAAAATCAGTAATGCCAAAATTGACTGATGAGTCACTCACGTGTAGACCGATTGTAAACATGTTCAGGTTGTCGTTCGCTATAACTGGAGATGTTCCATCATACAGTAGCATAAAAGACTTCCCACACAATTAAATTTTGCAAATTAACAGGTGTTAATGCCCTTGCAGAGTAGTATAAACATCTTAAAACTCAGACATCGATGAAAATACAATCTAGGAGTTTTGTTTTAGAGAATAGTCTTGAAATAACAAAGGTCACTTATTTGTGAAAATTCCAAAATTCTACTAAATTTATGTTGCATTTGTGTAACGAGATTAAAAACCGCTCTGCTTTGCACTTTCTTGGCAGACCCAAAGGTTGCAAAATACAAACATGAAGTGAAAGCAGTTTGGGCAGATTTTGGTCGACATTTGGAAGGGCAGGCTGTGCAATCCAAAATTTAGTGCACGCGAGCAAATGCCGATATAATAAACATCCAATCTTGTACATAAGTGGAAACACGTAGACATTCTTTAATAAGGTATTAGCAGAGGCGTACAGGAACAGCGCTTGCAAAGCGCAGATTTTCATAGCAGTAACTGAATTTTTCGATATACAGCATCCGCAAGAAGATATTGCCAACAAAAAATTAGAAACGGATGATTTTATTTGTTGACTGAATGCTGTAGTCCACAAAAACGTCGACAGATGACTATCAATCGGTTTGTGACGTCATTTATTCGATTTCTGCCGGCTTATAAGCATAAATCCCATATTTGAGTTTTATCATACACAATTTTTGGGAACGTATAAAGAAACTACAATATTTTAGGAATATTAATGACAAGTGTGCGATGGGCAATGTACTCGATGTTCCTATCCCCGTTCCTGATCTCAAATTTAATTCTGCGATCGACTCTGGAACACGTAGCCATATTATCGACTGTCGACAAGCTATTCCATGTTTTGGACACGAAAAGCTCCAGTGTTTTGATATTTCTGTGACGGAACGTACACGACTTAGCCTGAACATACGACTGCGGCAAGTAGTCTGGGGAGTAGGAGAGAGAGAGCTATGGGAACTGGATAACCAACTCAACTTAGGACAAACTTATAGGCTTTCAAACAATTGCTTTTGATAGCCTGACATAGACCTCATCTCCGCAAACGTCAATTTTGGCTAAGCCAAATGTTCTACCAAATACAGAGGATGCAGATGCTCCTTCACCCACATCAAGAATTTACTTTCTACGCTTTCCAGGAGAATTTTGAAGCCACAGACTAGAGACATTCAGTTAGGAAATCGCCGGCTTCGTTACTGAATCAGTCAGTGTTTAGTTTACGAATATGCTTTTCGGCAAATCACTGCACGTCCACGATGACTGTATTAAGGAACTTTTTCCAGCAATGAAAACTGCCTATGCCTAGTTCAGACCCAAGACTGCATTGGCGATAGACAAGTGTGAAAGTTTTGCTGCCGTACAAAGACCAGACCAGAATGTTCTACTTGCTATCGTTTCACGTTGTATGCTTTTCCAACTATGAGCTTATTCCGCTTCATGCGGATCTAATTCTTTCTCCCGAAGTTGGACGTGTGGACAATTCCAAAAAATAGCCAATGACTTTAACGTAAGCCCGGTTTGGTATGGACGTGTTTCGATATGTTCCTGACTAAAAAACCGCTTGGAGGATGATCACGATTACTCTTTTATAGACTTTCACCCTGGGGCAAGTATTGGACGAATATGTCTATGTAAAGTTTCAATTTCTGGACGTATCGGCTGTATTTCTGAAAAATAATCTAAGAAATAAATAAACTCAAGCGCGGCCTCCGGAGATTCGGATTTTTTTCATCCACTTTACGTTCATTAGGCCTAGAAATAAAAAAGACCGTATGCCAGGTGCCCCCACCAGCGGTTGCGATTTTGGTCATCAGGTTTTCTAAGACTTCTCACGATTCGGCAAAAAGTAAATTTAGCTGCAAAAATACCTAAACAACTATTTGCATGATCTAGTGTCCCGAGGGCGAAAAATGCAGAAATCGACATTTTGGCATCATAAGTGGCCAGGTCCTGGCAGTTGTAAATTTGGGTGGAATCTTTAATAGATACGTGTTTCTTTAAACAATAGACCTGTTGACAAGTTTCAAAGGCACAGTTTTGCGTAAGGTAAGAGAGCTGCATTTCCCATGACCTGAGGCTGGCTATTTTGTCGGGTTTCTACGAACCAGAGACCAGACAAAGCAGATGGAAGTCCACCAACAGGAATCACGCGGTATTCCCCGGTGCTGACCGTTATCAATGCTGTTTCGCGGGACAATTTCCGAATCACTTTGTTGATTTAAACTTCCCTCGACTAAATTTTAAAAGTGCTTTAGACAACGGTATAGAAAACGACCATACTTGACTGTCAGTAGGCTGTGGGTCATATTATATGGCGTTTTATCTTGGCATACCTTTGCAGACTGTTGCAGAAATTAACCTGCCAACAACGACAACTTCCCACTACCTCACACCTATTTTGTAAAATTAACTGTCTGTCTCTTGTTTAATTACTACTCTCATTTCTGTTGTTGTACGATGGCGTAGGATATGACTTTCGCCATAAATTCAGGCAATGTTTGTGTTTTCTTTCATTTTATCAGCTTACTGTCTAATGTGCTGCCTTACTTATAAAACTCCCTTTACCATAAATCACGTATGACATGAGCCACAGTCTACTGACAGTTGGGTGGGGTTCTTCTCGATACCGTTGCCGTGCTTTGTTCAACCAGAGGCCTCAGAATTTGCAGATTAACTTTTTTTCACACATTTATAAGCAAATACAGATTGTTGCATACCAAGGTAGTCTGTACCACAAACCTCTGTGAATACACGCGTGACGTCTTTGGAAACTACATATGTGCGCATATACGGGTTGCCATTGGAAGGCTCGGCGTTTAACATGGACGTGTGTTCCGTTCATCCTATAGCAAGACGAGGTTATATGTACGTAATATTCGATGTTGCGGCCACTGATCGTGAATAATCTAGCTTAATCTACACTACTCGTTGCGACATCAGGTGGCTGTCATGAGGAAGCCTAGTGCAGTTTCGTAGGTTTGTCTAATCGTCAGAAAAAAAGTGCTTACGAATAAAGATGTACTTCTGAAGCACTTATCAAAAAGCCGAGCTTCTGACCAGCAAGGCTGACTGTGAAATGCCAAATTGTTGACTACAACACAAACAAGCAGGACATCCTTTTCGACCACCCGGCTAAGTGTTCGACCTGGTTTTCTGTCATTACCATTCGTAATTGCCCAATAAGTACGAATTGTGTGCTACCCACTTCCCATAGTGGTGTGCTACTACATCTACGGGGGGGGGGGGTCGTTTAGCCTGTTAGGAGGCTGGTTGGCTTGGTGCATCGTCTCTTCAGTCGCTGAGCCAAATCGACCTACGGGGTTACTGGCGATACGTCAGGCCAAACGTATCTCGACAGGCTAGGCCTCCCCTTGTGCAAATGGAGTTAGGTTAACAGGATATTTTGTGCACTTTCTAGACTGTCCCGAACAACCAAGGCAACTAACTGGGCGAGAGCACTTCGTCAAGTGGTTGAAAAGAGTGATTTATTTTCATTATGTATAACGCACGTTAGCATTGTGCAGCCGGACTAGCTGTTGGAAACGTCATGACGTTTTGTTTCATCCTGGCTTTGAAATGACACATGTTGATCTTTTTGCACTATTCTCGCATTACCAAATTAATCATGCATTCGACTAAAAAGCCTCTTGAATGAAGGCTTTGAATTCCTCTCTCTAGATTCCCGTTTTAAGGAAAACAACCCAGTGCATTCAAATCTTTGCGCACGATTCTTTTTCTGGTAGTGTCAGGTGGCTTCTAGACAAACAAGCAAAATAATTAAATATTGCGCACGCAACCTCTACCGATTTGATCTCCCGTCTTTCTCTTTAGGGTGCATACGGCGTTTTACTCCCTCCCTCTCTCTTTTTAAGCTACCATAACTGTGTGCAATAAAACTGGTTCGTTCCAGATCAATATCCACCATTACTGTTCGATAATAAATAAAACTAAATATCTGCCAATATTTAGTGTTTCTAAGCCTGAATCGAAAAGCGAAAACTAGCTAAAATTGAGGCAGAGGGTAAAACAGTTACAAGGCAAGATTTGGCGAAATCTATTTATTAGCGGAAGCTGAGCTTTTCTCACTCTATGCGACCCTTTTACGGGTAAGTTTGAGTTACTCGTTGTGGGCCGGCATAGCGTCCACCATCTTGCTGATCCTTATTGCAGAAGGCCGAATTTTGTTTTTGACGCTAAAAGTTATTTTGGCAAGAGCTCAACTAATCCACTTACCAATTGCTTTAGCGTTCGCTCCGTCTAACTATATGCACCGGTGCATGCGACGTTATAAACACAGTTTCAGGGCGCATAAATGCATAGGTAGGACATCTCTTGGCGCCTTAACTGGGATGATGTTCGCGGCACTGATAAATGTAGACCTGACTGCACTGGGCATCCTTTCAATGAGGCAACATAGACGTCGCCGCCGTCGGCTGTTCATGTTTGAAGCTTTGTCCTTACATTAGGCAGAGATAATAGGATGATATTTTTAGTTCACTATTCCGCTTGCTTTTGCTCTCAGAGGGTTACTGCATGCTGTACGAAACAGACTGGATTAGACATCCAAATTTTGAGTCCATTTTATAACTTGGGCAAGTAATCCTTGCGACCTAATGGGGAATGCGAAGGGGATTTTGGTTAAGTTGTACCAATGCCATATTCACGAATCGTAGATAGTCGCTTATCCACATATTTGGAGAACTGTTTTAACAACCGTCCTTCCTTTCCATAGATGGGGACCCCCGGAGAAGACTAAGTATTATCCTTTTCAATCTCCGTTGCAAACCTAGCATTAAGCTGCAGACTAGTCATAGTGATAGGCGAATCCTTTAAAACACCGTCTTTTTAAAGATTTGTACTTATACGCTGATTCCGCCGTCAATACCGATGATATCCACCACGTGCATCAGAGCAGGGTGGGTTCAGAGACGATGAGTTGTGCATGAATTAGTTTAGATTATAGTTTGCATACCTCTTGCATAGCGTCATCTTAAATAACGATGACGGGTTTTCTTTTAAGTCAAGTCATAAAAATTTCCACTAGGATAATAGATTAGTTGTTATTTCATCGGTTTGATTTTATAACTGACAGTTTCCAGGACTTGGAAATCTTTAATGTGTGGGCTCGACTGGTCGTGAAGTAATTAGGATAATAGACGTAATTTGGGTACGCGGTCACATATTACAATTACCGAATTAGCAAAAGCTGTATTTGTAAACGATGGCACTACATTCAAAAAGCCATGCACTTCTTTGGTGAATTTCAGGCCTTTAGTTTCCTCAAAAAATAAGCCCTTTCTTGGTAGGTAGGCACAGAGTTACATTGGAATGCCTTCCATTCCTTGAGGAGCTGTGATGCTTGGTGTTGCCCAGACCATGTAATAAATCTGATCATGCCCTGCCAATAAGTAATTCGCATAAACATCCACGAGTTATTGCTCCTCCTGACTTTTCAATTACATAACGGTTCTGTCGACTATACTATATACTCTTGAAAATAACCTTGTAGTCTTTTAAAATCGATGTTGGGGACGAAGAAAATTCTCACAAAATCTCTTTTAGTGTTAGACCCAGTTGTAGTGTGGCTCTGGTCGGACTTTGTTTCTCCTGTGATAGAGCTTCCGTCACCAGGGTTGTTGTGTTTTTCCTCATTTGCGCAGTTTGAAAATTGCTGATTGAATTTTCAGTTGCTCTGGATGTTAACAAATGTCCAACAATATCCACAGGACAGAAGAAAATGTGTTAAATGCCGGCCAAAAACAGTTTCCTATGAAAGTGAACAAAGTAAACTGCAGTTGTGTTTAGCATGGCGAAATTATTACTCGTGATCCATGCTAATAGGCGATAAAAACAGCTTAAATATCCTCGTAAATTTTGTCATAAACAAAAACTCTTACTGGTTTTAACTTAAAAAAGACAGCGGAGACAGTGCCTCATTAGCTTTTAATGGGAAAAGCTAATAAATAATACCCAGAACGATGAAATTCCAAAGATATGTGCATAAATAAATATGAAATTAATGACATCTGCAGATGCCTGGAGCATGCTCAAGTTCTGCATAGTTGAATGAGAGCCACTACAGGAATTAAAACTCTGGCTGTCGGTTGTGCATTTTTGCCAGTAGGCAGCTTACATCACGCGTAAAACATGACGAAGGGAGCAAGGGTGCAGTCTAATATGGATATAATCTCTGTATACTCGGACAGGATGATAACTCATAAGAATTCCCAATCGCATTTTGCACACTGCCATAAAAATAATCGAAGTTGCTTTATAAGTGCTAATATTACATGATTTAGAAGAAAAGATGTCGACGCTTTTGTCGTACCTCCCTGCATGCGTCTCGTTGAATGAGTCAACGTTGCGTTGAAAAAGATATAGAATTTTAACAACAGTCCGAAAGAGGTTTGATCTGAAGTACTTAAGAAAGATCGAGATACGCTTGTATTAAACAGTCGTGATATTAACTCAAAACAAATTACTGTTTGGCACAACGGGCTAAAATACTGCGTGACCGATCTCATGAAATATTGGCCGAAATTCTGAAATTCGTTTTCGATTAGGAAGGATTACTTAGGTGGGGTTTTAATAGTAACTAGCTTGTGGCATAATCCTATAGTATTTTGGACTCGCCAGGATGTCGGCTTTTGGATGCATGCCCTCTTGACATCCTACAGAAACCGTACTTGGTAAAAAATGACTACTTAAGTAGCATGCATTTTTCCTATGGATTTTCGATGGTCCTAAAATTTCAAATATACCTCCTAGAGAACATGAACACAAATAAGCTTTCTTTTACTCATTTAGTAGCAAATAACATTGTCTTTGCATTTTATGCACGAAGAAAGTGTATATTTAGGTTTTTAAACAGTTCCCCAATTTCCGAATATTTTTGAGCCTGATCTGCCATTGCATCAGTGTTCAGCGATTTTAGTCAACAAGGTGCAGGCTTTCCGCATAAGGAAAATCATATATCCCTCCATGTCTTTAAAAAGAGACCACATAGAATTCATGAAATTTTGCAATGGATCCGGATTGTGTTGTAAATTTCATGAGCAGTAGTGTTAAAAAGATATGTGCGGTCCTGTATGCATGGACATCGCACGGTCTTAAAAATCTCACAATTAGAAACATTTTTAAAACCTAAATATATGCACTTTCTTCGTATATAAAATGCAAAGACAATGTTATTTTCTACTAAATGAGTAAAAGAAAGCTTATTTGTGTTCATGTTCTCTAGGAGGTATATTTGAATTTTTAAGACCATCGAAAATCCATAGGAAAAATGCATGCTACTTAAGTAGTCATTTTTTACCAAGTACGGTTTCTGTAGGATGTCAAGAGGGCATGCATCCAAAAGCCGACATCCTGGCGAGTCCAAAATACTATAGGATTATGCCACAAGCTAGTTACTATTAAAACCCCACCTAAGTAATCCTTTCTATTCGAAAACGAATTTCAGAATTTCGGCCAATATTTCATGAACTCAGTCACGCACTGTATGTTTCAGCAGGATATAATAAGTAGGCCGACTTTTTAGGAATTGGCTGGCTTAGGACCGAAGGTTTACATATCACTCAGCAGTCGAAAAAACATGACTATGATGGGATGAGAAGTGCGCATGACAAGACCTTAGGGAAGTGCTTGTTCCGCAGACGCAGTTAGCGAGGCCCAAAACTCGTAAGTTTGAAGCCATGAAGAGGATCTCAAGGTTTGGAGCGGGAATATCATTTTGATGGTCGTGGAGAAAAAGGTTTAACATGATAAAAATGAATAACTTTTAGAAACCTCAGGTTTGTTGATTGAGGGTTTTTCTTTAAGGGGTTTTCAGACCAGATTTGGGCAAACGCTTGGATGAAGGAACGCTAACTGCGTGATACAGCATGCTACATTTAAGGCAGAAGTAAAAGTGGATAATCATTATCGTTGAAGACATTCGATTCGGCCTCAAAAGCGTAAGGTAGGACGGTAATTGCGGTTTTCAAAAGAGAGAGAAGTAAAAGTGCTAAGAATATCATTTGATAGTTCAGATGCACGAAAGTAGACTAGAAGCATAAGCTGCAACATAGTTACATTGCAGCGAATACCGGTGGCGAGTAAAGTTATAAACTTCCGCGGTAGAAAGCAATAGCTAGCACAAAAAACTGCAGTAACATTCGCCTCATTCTGCCACATGAAATACACTTCCTATTAAATCAGTCATCAGGGATGACGCTTTGGGTTTGATGATCTGCTTAGCAAGGTCGCCAGCAGCAAATCTAGTTTATTCTTTAACTGAAATCCCCCTTTTTATTTCTACAGCAGCGATATCGAGATTGTCCCCATTGTTCTTTTGAAGAGACCGTGCGACAAGCTGTTATTAAACGTCACTATGATTTGGATTATTTCGAGAGGCGAACGAAGGGGTGCACATGTCATATTCCTAAACCCGAAGACGACATTAATAATGTTGCTAGAAGCCTCGCCATTTACAACATCCTTTGTTTATTGCACGATCGGGTGATCTTCAAATGTGATGGACATGCGGATAATTAAATTTCTACTGACGCAGTGGGATTATGTGGAAAATATGTCTAACATATGAACAGTCAGCTACGCGAGTTGTTTACTTAAATAAACCCCGTCACAGATCCAAATTCCCGATCCAAACATAATTTGGAGATTAAGATATTTTACATCAGATAAACCTAATCTCAGATAAGCCTTTTACCCGAAAATGGCTTCGTCATGGGTCTCATAGCTGAAGATCAAAGCCCTTAATCCTTTATTTGGGGAGAAACAATAAACAACTCCTCTGTGTGCTCGCTTTTAAAATATGTAAAGGATTCCCACAAATGCACGCGAACAATAACCGTCTGTTTTGCGACTTTCATGCAGGATGCCTAATCCGTCATTGCGTGATCACCGGAGTCATATGGAAATGCCTCGCAAACCACTCAAGCGACAGACCTCTGTTACTAATTTCTCTGGAATTCCCTATAAATTGACGTAATAAAGAAAAATGACGACATGTCCAGAGCCATTCTCGTAGCTGCGGTTAGCGTTCATGTTAACTACTGTGCAAGAAAAATTACTGCCTAGTTAGACTGTTAAGGAATTTACAGCATCAGATTGCATCAATTCACAAATGTTTTGTAGATATCAAGAACTTACTTTTCCTGAAAATAAGGGAACTTTTCACGTTTGAATTCGTATGACTTAGACGGACAAGACAAGAAAATGGTCAAGTCTGAGTGGGGAGCTGATGTAGATGCTGCCTAGGAAATAACTTGTGCAAACAAGTGCAGATGACATATAGACTCACGGAAACATAAGGAGAAGTCGGTTTCCACAAATAGCGTTCTATTTTTATTAGCCAACACACTTGGAAATATTTTATGCTTGAGAATACCACAATGCAGGTCTCACCAGACTAAGAAGTAAAAGAGCCAATATACCAGTTATCCATGTTAACCATCAGGATTTTGATAATCATGTTTCCAATGACTTCCCAGGATTCGGAAATTTATAAGAAGTAAACTGTAAAATTCCTCAAACAGTTATTCGTTTAAACAGGTGCTAGGAGTACGAAAAATGCGGAAATCGATAGTTCAGATTTCTAAGTGGTAAGATACTGGCATTAAAGAACCCGGATGGATAACTATTGTTTTAAGTCCATAGGTCGATTGGCAGTTTGTAACTGCAAAGTTTTAACTAGATTTGAGATCCGCATACATTATTTCCGGACGCCGGCCATTTAGTCCGTGTTCTGACAAGTAAAAGACAAAGAAAGCTGCTAGAAAAGTCCAGAAGACAATAAACACCGTCCACCAACAGGAACTAGGCCGTATTCTCCAATGTTGACAGCTATCATTTATGCCAAACTTGGCAATTTTCAAATCCCTGTGTCAAGTTAGTTTCTCTCCGACTGAAAGTCTAACGCGTTTTATTACCGACAAAGACAAGGGAGACGGGAATGGCCATTTCTGGCTTATTAGCCGTTTGCAGCCAGTTATTCCCAACCACAAAGCGTGGAATACCTGGAACTCGAACTCGCGACCTGTTAGTTAGAAGCCAAACCCCCCTAACCGCTGGGCCACTGGCCAGTTTTGCTGTCGGTTTCGATCGGGAATATACAAAGGTGCAGGTGCTCTCACCGATCGTCCTCGCGGAACTGATTCCTTCCGTTGTGCCTTACGGGCTCTCTCTCCAGATCAACCAGCAGCGGCACAGCGGCGCATGATATAAGCAGAACTTTACTACCGACAAAGACAAAAGAGTCTGGAAGGACCTCTAGAACGATCGGTGAGCGCCCCTCCACCATTGTATTTTCCCGATCGAAACCGACAGTGCAACTGACCAGTGGCCCAGTGGTTAGAGACGTGGGCTTCTAACTAATAGATCGCGAGTTCGAGTCTCGGATGTTCCACACTTCGGGGTTTGGTTTGATTGGCTGGCGACAGCTAATAAACCAGAAATGGCCATTTCAGTCTCACCTGACTTTTCGGTAAAAAAGTTCTGCCTATATCATGCGCGCTGTGCGGCTGCTGGCTGGGCTCGAGGGAGATCGCGTAAGCCACAACGGAACAAGTCACTTCCGTAAGAACGATCGGTGAGCGCCCCTTCAGCCTTATAAAGTGCTTGGTTCTACAAAAGGCCATGCTAAGGGTAGATTGATTTTTTCACACGTTTATACGCAAGGACAGATTTTTTTATGTAGAGGTAATCTGTACCAAGAACTTCTCTCGAAAAGACACACGGAATGTCTTCCAAAATTACAGGGAGTGACCGATCTCATGAAATTTTGATTGAAATTCTGAAATACGTCTTCGATTAGGAAGGATCACTTAAGCACGGTTGCACAAACTGATGTTTTTTCGGCGTAATTCTATATTATTTCGGACTCGGCAAGACGTCAGCTTTTGACTGCATCGCTTTTATATCTCCCGTAGGAACCGTAGTCAGTAAGAAATGACTATTTAAGCGGCATGTGCTTTACACATTGATTTTCGATGCTCTTGCAAATTCAAATATATTTTATATAAACCACGGACAAAATATGCTTTCGTTCAGTCGGTTGGTAGAAAATCACGTCGTCTTTATATCTTATGCTCAAAAAAGGAGTATAATTAGGTTTCAAAAAGTTTCCTATTATGAGATTTTTCACGACCGTGCAATGCGCATTCATACAGCATCGTATCTGTTTGTTTACCACTGCGACTCATGAAATGTGCAAAATGACCCGCAACCATTGCAATATTTTATGGAATCTATATAATATCTTTTAAAAGACATAAAAGAATATGTGATTTTCTTTACGGAGAACACATGTACCTTGTAGACTTAAATCACTAAGCGCTAATGCAACGGCTGTTCAAGCTCCAAATTATTCGGGAATAAATCGTTTTTAAAATCTAGTAATACTCCTTTTTCGAGTATAAAATATAAAGACGATGTGATTCTCTATCAAACGAATGAAAGAAATCATATTTTGCTCGGGTTTTCTGGAAAATATATTTGAATTTTCAAGACCATCAAAAATCTTTGTAAAAATGCATGCTACTGAGGTAGTCATTTTTTACCGTGTACGGTTTCTACAGAAGATTTAAATGTAGATCATTCAAAAGCTGACATCCTGCCAAGTCCGAAATGTACTAGGACTATGTCCCATGATAATGAACGTTTCAACCCCACCTAATTAAACCTTGCTAATCGAAAACACATTTCAGAATTTTAGACAAGATTTTATGAGATCGGTCACTCACTGTATTTCATGTGCGCGTAAACGGATCGTCACCGGGAGTTAGGGCGCGTAACATGAACGTGTGTCCCGTCTTCCTTCTTGGCAAGATTGACTATCCAGTGTTTGGCGTATGTGGTCAACGGTCGTGAATAAACAAATATAATCTACACTCCTCGTTGTGGTATCAGGCGTTTGCCATGAAGAAGCCTTGTACAATTTTTAATTGTCGGTAAACACGTGGTTACGAATAAAAATGCCCTTTCGGCTCACTTATAAAAAAGCCGAAATTCTGAACATCAAGACTGGCTGTGAAATGTCAAATTATGGACTACATCACAAACAAACAAGACATCCTTTTCGGCCACCCGACTAAGTGTACAACCTGGATTTTGCCGTTACCATTCATGATCGCTTAATAAGTGCAAGCTATTTACTACCGACTTCCCATTGCGGTGTGTTACTACATCTACAGGGGGTAGTTCTGCTTGTGCAGGGGCTGGTTGGCTTGCTAAATCATCAGTATCCCGTAGTATGGGTTATTTGTCAGAAAGCCCCTAGTCGGTCCTATTGGGCCAAATCACAGTATGGAGTTACTGAAGATCCTTCACGCCAAATGTATCTAACGGACTGGGCCGCCTGCTGTGCAGATGGAGTTAGGTCAGCAGGGCATCGCTTGCACTTCCTAGGCTGTCACAAACAGTTGAGACAACAAATCAGGCGAGAGTAGTTCGTCAAACGACTAAAAAGAATGATTTGTTTCCATTATATATATAACGCACTTTAACATTATACAGTCACGCTAATGTGCTGGACGCTTCAGTCTACTGTTAGCTACTCCGAGTCGGCATTCTTTTGCAAATTATTATTTTTTTGCCAAAGCATGTTGATGATCCGAACTCGTGGCTCCTAATGTATCATTTTTTAAGTGTGAATTACTCGGGCTATATTTTATATTGTACGACAAAAGTGCGATTTGGTTAGCCTACTGGTCTTGAAAGACCAATAAATCTAGAAGGGCTATTTAAACGAACAAACCCGACCGAGGGTCAGTCTGGTGACTGCTTTTGTTTTCTTTTCACATATGAGGATTTCAATTGAAACTATGGACCAAATGACATTTAAATTTATCTGCTGCGCCACTTCGGACAAGACCAGCACAACTAAAAGCGACGGAAATAATGCCATTACGCTATTTTGAGTCTTTTAAAGAGGTTAAAATAAAGCCTTTTCTAAAAGTGACAAATGTTCCGAAAGAATACTCTGAAGGGCAGTGGATACGATCGCTGGAAAAAGAGCTTTTTTCCTGATTTCTCTAATTCTCGCTCAAAGCCGTTACCGAAGGCAGTATCAGATACGGGTAATTTATACACAGAAAGATGCGGTATTTACAGGAGGCAGTCACTATATTACTGCATGCCTAGGACAATTAACGGCTCCTCCCTTCGTGGAGTATGATTGCTCTCTGGTGCGCTAACTGCTCGGTGGCTGGCAGGAAAGTAGCTGATTACTGAAATTTCGCCACTCGTTTTGGATGTTGGCGCAATGGCTGTTCTGTCATCTGGCTCATCGGCCTGCGAGCTGCCCACATGTCTGAAATCATTTTGCGTACCACGTCTCAACGTCGAGTATGGGGAGCAGAGGTCATTTTACTTGTTGATAGACTAGGGCCCCGTCGACCTCGACTCAAGACACTCGCGGTTCGCGCGGTTTCCATTTCTCGCGGGCATTTCGGCTTGATCGAATTAGAGTATTTAGCAGGGTCTCGTCGAATGAGCCGCGGCATGGGAGATAGCATAAGTTATTCTCACTGCTACCGGGTGTTTGGAGATTCGCGTCTGGAGCAGTCTTCCAGCTTTTTGACGTAGTAACTGTGTCCGCAACTGCACCCGATCCGATAAACGATTCTAGATATTTCCTTTCATGCTAGTGGGTCTTTCGGTATCATTGCTTGACACCTAGTGGTTGTCTCCTCTCTCTGTGTTAACACAAAACCAAATGGTGCGCGAAGGTGGCTGGGGGGCTTAGAAGACGCTCTTGGCGCAAAAAACTAGGCGTGCATGCCTTCTGGCTTACTGCAGTGAGTCTCAACACGCCGATAAATCGCCTTACTCAACTGCGTTTGTGACTGATTGAGTGGCTGCTGTTGAAGTTCAGCATTTGTGTCGTATGTGTCGCCTAACTGTACACGTTGGTCTTTGGGGCACCACCATCTTTGCGGAAGACAAAGACATCAAGAAAGGCCGTCTAGTTGTTTTCTTCCTTATTCATCGCAAACGACGCCGCTGAGACGTTCTTTGAACGTTGAGTGAAATCCCTAAACGAAATTACAATAACAAATTGGAGCACAAAATCATTCAGAAATCGAATACCTTTAAGGGTCTTAATATGTCCTTCCTTCGGGTTTAAGTGGTTAAGAAGTTATTATTTACCCAATGAGTTCAAAAAATAGCATTTTAAATAGTTTTTATAAAATATGTTTGAATTTGTAAGGACATCGAAAATCAACGCAAAATTCTTACAGTCTAAATGATTACTTTTTATCGAAATTTGACTTTTCAGGTTACCGAAAAGTTCTATATTCAGATTCCAACATCATAGCGCGTTTGAAACAAAACTGGATTGTGTCGTACGTTAATCAGTAATGTAATCCCACCTAGAAAATTATTTCTGGTCAAAAAAATCTCAGGATTTCGGTTAATATTTCATGAGATCAGTTTTTGGCAGTAAATGCATTCTTTAATTAGTATAAATCGCTAACATTTTGTATATTTTTATGATTACGATGTGATTTGATAGTTCCACTTGATGGATACGATACTGTTGGGGTTAAGCCAATCATTTTAACTGCCTCGGCGCTTTCACCCACTGACGTTTGTCGCCGCCAATGGACATTTCTGACGTACATGAGTTGAAACGACCTACGATGATAGGCAGCTCAAGATATGCGAAAATGTTGTGGTCCTTTTCCTAGACCAAATTACCTCAGACTGAATTTTAGCACCAGGTCGGGTAGCCAATTCAGTCCTTGCAAGCCGCTGAAGACAGGTGACGGTCTCGAGTACAACAGAATTATGCGTTAGTAACCGTCAGGCGCTTGCTTCATCTGTTATCGATTTTTAGTAGCTCGGAATTGTCTATTTCGTCCCAAGACCCTACGTAAATGAAGTTCGGCTGCTTTTTACTCCGTTTCGCTGTTGAACGCTCATTGGTATATATTCCTCCAACTAAGGGATGCAAATTAAACGAAAGAAGTTATTTAGAAGAGCCATGAAAAGGTTGATCGTTTTTCAAACTTCCCAGCGTAGAACCATTTGAAACCCACCAAGTATGGAGGAGAACCAGTGCATTAAAAAGTTGGTTACGCAATGAAGAGATGCCTAAGTGCAAAAAGGCGACCCTATTTTCTACTTTTATTTTGTTATTTCCAATTTTTACGCCTGAAGCAGCACATAGGGTATGTTTGTTCTCAATTTGAAAGTTCCCAAGTTACATTTGTCCCTTTTAAAGGGACAGTTCGTTTCTAAGTCATGAACAAGAACTAAAAAAATAATTTAAATGTTTTTGTGGAATAACGAGCTACTTCATACCAACGAGTTTATCTGTATTCCTTTAACTTATCTTCATCTTCATTCCGCTGTCTTATTGCTTCCTAAATGTTCATGCTATTACTGTTGAAATTACATAACGAACAGGGGTCAAATATGATCATAGATATTGTTCATTAAACTTTAAAATGGGAGGGCGCGCTTAATCAGGACTTCAGTATTCGCAAGTATGTTTAATCAGATACTGAGACCTGACAGGGATACGCTGGCTTCTGTCCGGCAGTCTTGCCAGCCGTTACAGTCGCTGTTTCACAGATA
Organism: Spirometra erinaceieuropaei; assembly: GCA_902702965.1. Lineage (NCBI taxonomy): Eukaryota > Metazoa > Platyhelminthes > Cestoda > Diphyllobothriidea > Diphyllobothriidae > Spirometra > Spirometra erinaceieuropaei. The sequence continues at coordinate 235,409 of CACRXP010000835.1, forward strand.
TGCATGCTAGAACCAGTACTTTTAATCTCTTCTGCCTATGCAAAAGGCATTATTTTTGGCACTTACGCATTCTTATAATCCTTTTGTGGGACGTTATTTCTTCTTTCATTAAGCCTTTGTAAATTTTGGACTGGGAGCTACAGCTGCATTCAACCTAATGTCTCAGCGCATTCGAACACTGCGTTCATTTAATTATGAATATTTGTTGAGGGTTGGACTCTTTCTGAAAGGTCTAAAACATACTGCGTTTTTCACTGATGATGGTTTCGGCTGTGGGTCTGAAACGTCAGGGGGATTAAATCCTCCTTCCATTAGTTATGACACCTTTTTACCTAATGAATTTCTATTAAAACTGAGTATCGGGGAGAAATTTAGGTAAGATGTGGTTTGGTAGCCCCACTTGATGGGCACAATATTGTTGGGGTTGGGGTTAGGGGTTAGATGTTGTGTTCAGGAGTTATGGTCAAGGAATGTGGTTTGGGGTTAGGGTTAAAGGTTAGGGTCAGGGGTTGGGGTTTAGGATTAGGGGTCATAGGTAGGGGTTAGAGTTAAGGCTTAGCGCAAGAATTTATCAATGTACAAGCACGCATTCCAAAAAATTCTGCTTTTGTATACGACCACTGGACCTTGTTGCCTGTGCGTTCCCTGGCTGCATCTGTAAAAACCATTATTAACACCTGTACCGGTGACTGGGGTTTGCTTACTTCAGGTGGGACTATCTAACCACATCCAACCTTTTTATGCACGTTTTGCAGTTTAAGTTGACGAAGAAAATTTATAAACTGGTTTACTCACGTAAAGCAGCCAAATTGATGATTTTCTTCTGGTTATATAAATGTTCTCGAGAATTAGCTGCCAAAAGTCCGACCATAAAAATAATTCCCGTCCTCTATGTAGAAGGGTGTTTTCATGCGTTCTGTTTTCAGTGAATATGTAATTTAGAAACAAAAACGATGGCGGATTAGTCGGTTAGAGAATACTTTATTATGCATGCGTCCACTAAGTAGAACAGTTATACACATAGAATCTGATATAAATTTAAATAATGAGGCAAATCTACTCCAAAACGATGTGAGGATGAAATATCTTGTTTGTCGTATGGTAGGTACGAGCATCAGCCAAACAATTTGCATGGATAGGCCAAATTGTTTAATTTTCCCACGGACTTTCCTTTGGAAACAAGTAGAGGACGTAAGCATCCATCAGAGAAATGTCCTGACAAAGCAACTTTTGTGAAGAGAACCTATTTCAGAAGCTTCTTTATTTTATTAAAGGTATGGCCATTGAACTTCTCTAAGGACATGTGGGCGTCTACAGATTATCCTAGGAAGTAGTTTAGGTCCCGAGCTTGGCAAAAGATGGCTAAATTAAGTTAAAATAGCAGAGTTTACGGAACCGGATCAGCATTGTTAATTAGCTAAGGGATAAAGTATTTGCATTTTAAGTACTTAAAGCCCAATGCCGGTTTATAATCGCCGCTTCAAGTAGACCCACTGATATATTCCGAGGCGTTTTTAGGCAGATGAATGCGATCATTATCAAATGTCTCACATCCGCTTGACCTGACAGAAGCGCTCTTTTAAGTATGTCTGATTGCCAACTTGTGGCTACCAAACTGATCGCTTCTAAAACCGTTTGTTCAGCCACTTATTAGACTGAATTTGTTGATTCCATAGGCGGTAACTCGCTGGCTGATAATTGCAGCCCTACTGAGAAAAACTGGGATCTCTTGATACTGTTCTTGTAACTCCGTTGGTAGGGCGTTTGGCTGTACAAAAGCCTTGTCACTTATCTTGTGGATTCAAATCCTGTGAAGGTGGCCAATTTTTACACAATTAGAAATTTAAAGAGAATAATCAGAGTCCTCACAAAACGTCTGCGGGTCCGGAATGCAAATATGTCAATAAGAACGCGTAGTCAGTCCAGTCTGATTTATTTCCAGGTAAAAATTGTTTCACAGGTGAGACTACAACGCAGACTTGCAGCGAAAGTATAACCAAGTGCATTACTGTATGACTGTTTATAGAATTTTAGGTCATCAATATTTGCCTTTTTATACTAAAAACGGACTTGTGGAGCGTTACTTTGCATCGTGTAATGTTTTTCACGTGTCGACGCCCATATTCAGCTGTTTATTTGTAGAGTAAACGCTTATGACAGCACGTTCGTCGTGAACGACGAAGATGTCCGCCGTGTACTCCACAGTACGGTAAAGCAGGCACGACGAATTGCGCGTAAACTAGTTTATAATGATAATTGGCTTGCGCTGGATCTACCGCAATCTTTCCGCCTCCCCCGTCTGGGCCCGGTATCAAGAGAGAGTCATGAAGATCGGGGAGAGAGAGGAGGAAGGAGGCTTGCGTGGCCGGACACGCACTTAGCCGTACCGCCACACCACCTGGTCCACAACATACACTAATTAGGATTTTACACAAGAGAAATAGGAACAGTTTAGGTCATAGTTGGTGCGGCATGGTCGGCGTCTGGGCTGCCACCACACCCACTGGTCCAAAACAGATATTCGACCAAGATTTTAACCAACAATAACAACAACAATGGTAGGCGCAAGGATTCCAGTGGGCGCGGCGTGAGCGAGTGGCTGGGCCTCCCAACATGCGCCATACGTTGGCATTTGCAATGGGTGCGCATTTCCGATAACACCTGTCAAAATCCAATGTGGCCCCCGTGTTTGTCCAGCGCATCTACCGAGTAGATGTTTCAAGGGCATAATAGATGTACATGATAATTCGATCTTCGCAATTGACGATGCCTGCTCTGTGCTCCATCGGAAGGTGACTTGCGCAGCATCTGACGCATTCTCTCCTCCTCCTCCTCCTCCTCCTCCTCTCTTCCTCCTCTTCCTCCTCATTACCTGGGTCTGGTACCAAGACAGAGTCAAGAAGGCCGAGGCATGAGAGGGCGCCGGTGGCTGGTACGACCGATTTTGCACGTAGGCGTACCACCACAACCTTTGGTCCGAACGTACATTGACTACGATTTTACACAACAACACGACAACAGTTCAGAAGGACGGGGATGACTTGGCAGTGGTAACAATCGGGAGATGGCGCCGAAAAAAATCCGTTACCTAGAAATAATACCTTTGACAGTGGACTCAAACGCCTTCAGGCTATATCAGCGGTTGCAGGCCTACTTTCACGCACTACTTGGACTTTCCGCGACGGCCTAACATGGGCTGGCCGAAAGAACATCGCAGGAGGTTACATGAACGATGGTCGCTGTTACCCAACCTTCCCCATCGTAACACACGTACACCTGAATATACGGCATACATTCGCATTATGGCAGTTTATTGCAAAACAAAATCATTTTTAAATAGGATAAGTCTGCAGAAAATGGGACAGGAACAGTTCCCAGGCATCTGTCAAAGACATGGCATTGAGGCCAAACCAACGACGATACTGTACTTCGTCTATGTGAGCCCACACAGCTCGACCACATATAGGGCTTCCCTCGTGGAGTTTCCTTTTCAGTATACTGCAGTATGCCTCAATGGCATTGGTGTGCCGTCCGGTGGTAGGGTTCCTTAAGTTCTTTGAGTGGTTAGCAGAGAAATGTAGATAACATTCTGAGGGAAGACGATTATACGCCTTCCACTCGTCCGTTACCACTATACTGCCCTTCACGATCCATTTTGTAATAACGGAACGGAGAGCGGGCCAACTTCGATCATTCATCTGTTCAAATAAGGCTTTCTGTCGGCTAGTATCGTACATCCCGACCAGCCACCATCCATAAAACCCCTATTACCACCTGTCCCGTAAGGCAGGCTGCTTTGGTTAGGCGGATTTTTTTGGGTGCCATCTCCCGATTTTTACATGGGCAGCTATGTTCACGACCTGTATACCTGGCTGGAACGCAAATGCATCTACCGGCAGGAAACCAGGTGCCAGAGGACTTCCAGCACACATAAGGATGAGAGGGCAACGGTTTGCTGAGTCACGGCATAGCAGACGCTTACAAGCCTTTTGAAAGAACATAAAGGTATTAGGCTTAGCAGATTATATGATGTATGATAGGTTTCTCACTGGAGATACCGATGAAGTAAAAGCTCATGACAAAAAGTCATTGTATTCATCCTCACATTGGCACGCAAATCTTCGATAATTTGAAATTGATGCAATGGGGCTAAATGAGATGTGTATCCTAGAAGTATTTTTAATTTAGATAAGGTCTGCATTGATGAGCACTGAAAACACCACCAAAGTCAGTTTTACTTCATAACCGGGCAGCATTTTTCCTTCGATTTTCCTGACAATGTGGTGGACAAAATTTCGCAACCGAAACCCGGCGAGAGAACGTGGCACATAAGGCGACAGCCAGATCACAATGACCTCTTCTAAATTTGCGGAGATTGGCCGCATGACACTTTAAGCCAGACAGATTTGTTCACTCAGCCACGACGTTTAATTTAATCTCCAACCGCCCCGATTTACTTTGGTAGCTTAAAGGGCAGTCAAAAGCGAGCTGAGGGTACGTCAACATGCTCCGCGAATTTTAGAAGAATTCAGCTTGTGGTCAAGACACATATTCACGTGAAATTATGGTACTTTAAAAAGGTCTCCAAATGACGTTGTTTCATAAAAAACCAGGCTTGTTGTTGGAATTAATAAAAGTATCCAGTGCAGCATTTTGAAGCGTGAACTGGCAGTTTTACTACAAACTTACATAAAAATATGTTTGTCTTCGACTTTTGTTTGACTTTCTTTGTTCTGTCCTATGTATCTGCAAAACATCACCAAACACAGTACGAATTGGCTTCTAAGTCTTCCAGGACTGCAAAAGGTGTGAACAAGGCTATCCGAAACTGTGCTTCCACGGCAAACCGAAGTTTCCCAAATGACGTTTGCAACCGTTTTCTGAATGTGAGTTTTTCCCAACAAAAATAAACACTTTTGCGATCGCGTCAAAGTGGCAATTCCGAGCCGCTTTGGCTTGAAGAAGTCATCTTTTGTTTTCAATCCTACCTGCGGCGCGACCTCTCGAAGTATTAGAGTAAACGGGTGCATAAGGTGCTGAGTGGGTTGTAAATATCTTAGGGAGTCGACGGGTCCGTGGGGCGACGTTTATCACTCTTTCTTTATTGAACGGGGAAGTAGGCGTTCAGTTACTTGTCTTGTTACTCACATCCTGACCCAGGCCTTTATTGCGTCAGCGCAAGAAATTCCATTAATACCAATTGGAAACGGTTAATGGGCCGAAGATATCTTTTCAGTAACTGAGTGTCTTGTCGATAATGTTTAACTGAGTTGAAAGTGTAAAATATTTCAATTTTTTAGTCGCCAAGCTTAATTCTGGCCAATGTTAACTATAGAATTTAAGAAAATACTAATTTTAAGTTCTTTGATAGGTCGGTTTTCGGAACAAAATTGTCATTACCACACATACGGCCATTTTGATTCTTTTCAGTCTTTGCGAACATCACTGTTTCATCAGAGGCAAAATGATATAAAATATTTGTGACGACATGGTTATAGGAAAGAGCCTAAAATGTAAGAAAGATTACCACACGGCCTGCGTAAACAGAAGTGTGTAACGGAAAACCAAGGTCTTTGTTCTACACCAATTAACGGGCCATCTGGCGAAAAAAATAAGTTCGCTTTTCTTGGAAGATGATTAGTTTTTGGCTCGAGTGTACCGTAGATAGACACCAAAGTTTTCCATGCGGCGAAAGTAGGCAAATGCATCAACGTACGCCTTTTAGATAATGGGGTCGTTTCATGACTCTTCCCTGTTCTAGAATTTTCAAATTATATAAAGACATTTTTCATCGCTGGCCGTAATACCCGATGACACAGTAATTAAAAGTTCAGCTTATGCATTAAATTTCACGTTAGCGTGTGAAGCATAAAGGAAACATTTCGGATTAGATTGCCAAATGTTAACTGGACTGGACAATAAAATTAGAAAATTTTCGCTACCGCAGATGGGTTGAAAATAATAACGAAATTTCGTTCTCAGATTCGTATATTCCCCAAGGGCTGTTATTAAAATCAGACGCAGACAGTTCATGTTTCCTAGGCGGTTTGGAGTGTTATTTACCTACACAGAAAATAATAAGGAAACCGGGACAATGAGCGGTGACACTCCGGAAAAAACAAGGGAATTGGAGGAAGGGATTTTTTCTTTTCACAAAAGAGCATATAATTTTCCTTGTTTTTCCCATATGTTACCTGTTGAATGGAGGTCTATAAGGATCTAATAGTAGCCGTAGTGCTTTGTTTGTAAAAATGGACCGCACTCATCGGACGCAAGGAAAAGCCTGCCAAAAATGACTTGACAAATTATCATGCGTCTAGGAAGGATGTTATTACCGACAAAGACAGGGGAGACTGGTTTCCCTTGTTTTTGGTTAAAAAGGATTAAGATAGATTTGCAATACTGATTATCTTGCGCTTCAATTCCACGACATTCAAATCACGCCAGAATGTCAGCTTTTAAATGCGCTTTTGCGGCCGTCCGTAAATCTATACTCGGTAGAAATGACTTATGTACTACGACTTTTTTCGTTTTTGAATCTCTGATAAATTCAAGTAAGATTTATCGAAACATGCGCAAATTATCCTTCTCTGTATTTATTTTGCATCGGAATATTTCGATTTCTTGTCACGTATAGAAAGGGGCGCCATGTCATTTGCACTTAGATTTTTCACTCTGCAAGTTGTAAACCTTTTGTTAAAAGAAAATCCCATATTCTTCTCTGTTACTAAATGGACACAACCTAGGGTTCATCAGCGTTTGCAGTGAATAAAAACTATATTAAACACTTCCTAAATTCCAATTATAAGTGAAAAATAGACGCTATTTTAATGGCCGTCTTGTGGTCACAGAAACCACATAACTATTAGCTTTTTCAAACTAACAACTGTTTTGTCTTCGAGTGTTAAGTTAGAAGAAGATTTAGATATTTACAAAGTGAGTGTAAGGAAGAATATGTTCGCGCTTGCTTTAAAAATCAATATCGCATCCTCACCTGATTTATTCTTCTTAGTCGACAACGAGTTGCTCCTTTTAGTCTAGCATCCCATGAGATCCGCCCTTTTTATCGTATACGGTTTGCCTAAATGGCAGTTTACAAAATGAATAAGGTCTAAGCACCCAAAGACGACGACTAAATTTCAAAAGCCCATCTAATAATAAAATAATGGCAATAAAGTTGTCGCACTGATTAACAATTAAAGCACGTAGATTATGAATAAACAGTTTTTCAACCTTAATCGAGGGACAAATCAGTAAACTACACCTCTCATGGGTGTTTAAATTCGGCTGTAGACTCTTTGAATGAATTCATTGCCAATTTACGGCAGCATCCTAAAGGCAAAGTTGATATTGTTTGAAAAACGTTTTTTGGACTATTATGAAATCGGATGACTCGTGATTATCCATGTCTAACGCTCTAAAAGCCTAAAAACATTCTGATCCATCATGCTTACGTTGGGCTTAAAACTGATTGTAACTGCTACATCCCAACCGTCCATTTTCTACCCTCATGACGCTGCACTATCATTGCTGCCTATTAATGCTCCAGTTAAGTGCATGAACAGGCGACATCGGTTGCATAGGTGATGCTACAAAACTTGCCGAAACTACTTTAGATTTTTTGCTAACTCAGATTCGTCAGATGGTTTATAATGAAGAAAGGTGTAAGCAATTGAAAAATTATAGCGGACAATTTGGCAAATCATTTTTTAGTTGAAAGCTGATGTCTTCGGAGGATGGCGACGTGGCATATGGTGACTGACTGTTTCTATTTTTGAGAAAAAAGAGGTGTTCACCGGATTCATTATCGAAGCGTTTAGTGCAAAAATCGATTATAATTTTGAGTACACAGCTGAATTAGTTGGCCTTAGGCAGATCGATATTTTCCTTCGCCTGCTGTCTTGGCCTACAGGCCGTCGTCTGTGTTGGTGGCCTCCTGTGTTGTGTGTCGTCACCTTAATTGGGATTAGTTGCGTTTGTTCTCCCCTTTTGCTAAATTAGTCAGCGGGTCGTGTTTGCTCGGTATTCTTAAAGGCATATTTTTGACGTAGGGCTTTATAGGCCGCAGGAAGGCCCAGATGCCTGTTGATGGAGTTGAAATCTGAGCACCAAGCCCCAGGTGTGAGACGTTCTGTCCTTATGGTATCCCGCAGTGAGACGGCTTCTTCTTGAAAGTCAAAACTGTGACCAGTTTCTCCTATGTGAATCGCAAGCTGCGAGTCTGGGTCTAGTCTCCTCCGATTATCGACCCGGATATCATACGTTCGCTAACCTGAGTTTTTATGTTTTTGAAGATGCTCACAGATTAAAAACTTAATAGGTTAGTCCAAAGAATATTGCGCGCACATATTTCCGATTTCTATGTGACTGTATTGCCCTTATGATTAGTTCTCCAAAAAAGTACTTGTTAAATTGACCTTTAAGGTGTAACATGGGAATATTTTGACTCATTAAGACGTGGAATACAAAAATAAAAAATTACCACCAGTTTAGTGCTCACTTTTAACCAGCGTGATTTTTGTATGTGATTGAGAAGAAGCGCAATCCAAAGAGAGTATACCAACGCGGCTGAAATTGCCTAGGATTAGATTACACATTAATCAATATTATAAGCTGATCTAAATAGCCCTTTCTGGTCGAAAGCAGACTTTATAAATGACGTAAATATTTATCGAGATATACTACTTACTTTATCAGTTAGTTCCATCGAAGCCTGAGGTACCGCATATGACGATTAAGAGTGGACAGCTACGAGGTAATCAATTTCCGCATAAACCGGATTTATCTACAACGGCGATCTAAATCCGTCACCAGGTGGGTCGATGCTGAGTCAGTCGGCATGTACTTGTTGATATTGACTGTCTCTGTCCTCTTGAGTACAGCCGGCTGAATGAAATAGACTAATCGATATCAACCTTTCGCCTTGCAATAAACCAGTTGACGGAACAGTCGTTCAAGCATATTAGGCCTCTAATGAGGACTTCACCCACTGGAGTTTCAACTTCCACCCCCTTTGTGTGCCGGAGACTAAGATTTTTTGAAACGTTTTCATCTGTTATGTTTTGTTGTAACAAAGCAATCTTATTAGCTATAAAGCCTTAACCTTTTGCCAGACAACAAGCGAAAAGAAGTTCATGTAGGCTGAGGTATACTTTTCGAGCTGAAACAGTCTGCCCTTCTACAGTTTAAAATGCAGTGGTTGACCTATTCATTAAAGCAGTAAACAAATCACGTTAAGTTTACTTTTTTGGGTTGCTGTCTACTGGTAGCTCCTACGCCTTCGTCTAAAAAGCATTTGGACAGAAATGCCTCTCTGGAACCAGAGAACTGCCACCAGAAAACTACTGATCATCGTAACTTACCCAACATTACTTTTTCCAAATCCAGCCAAATAATTAAATTTTTTATGTCGTATAAACTATAGAAATAGCGATGATTGCTCTAGGCATCAGTCAGAATCTTTGCTAGGCATGCCTCCTTTTCGAGTATACTCTCGTGATTACTTCTTTTACCCGAGGGATTTCTCTCATTGCAATGCTTTTATACGAATGAAATCCAAAAACAAGAATTTCAGGAATTTGCTTAAGACTCCTAAAAGACTTTCCATTGCAGCGGATGGAGTTAAACCGACCACTCTGAGGCTCTTGTTCTGAATCTAAGTTATCAAATGTCAGATATCAAATTAGGATTATTCGGATGAATTACGATTATCAGTTTCCTTTTAAATCTCTCCAGGGGTTCACAACCGGCTTTCCAGGGGTAAAAATGCGTTATTATGCCCAGTTTGTAAGGGAAGGAATTTTTTACGCCTTCTTTCGAGGAGATAGAATTGAGTTAGCAGGAGTGCTGGAAACCAGGAAAACATGTGCGTGTAACTGATGTAATTATTATTTTCTGCGACGACCGCCGCAAAGTTGACCAACCAGGAGCAAATAAAACACTAGGAGTTTGACACTATGTTTTCTTGCTAGTCACTATCACTTTCACACTCAAGCAATATTTTTCAGACACATCGGACCACTTAACTCGATGATCCATGAGTTTAGCCATGTGTTGGTTTTTCAAAAGTTTGGTAGTCGGACTGCTTTTCATGTAGATTTACTGAAATGCGATATCTGTCACACTTAGCTAAATTCTTCTGCTTGAATAGCTGATTTTACAGAATGCTTTGATTATTTTGTGTGAAATATATTCTTGTAAGCAGAAATGGTTACCAACACTGTACCTCAATCAGATATGCATGTATCGTCGTTTTGCGAACGTCTGTGCTGTGTCTAGACTGGTGTTACTATGAAAAAATGAAGTGATCGCAGTCGATCCCGCGATAAGGCCAACATACTGAACGCCACCTTAAATTGATACTCGGATGCGTACAAACAGTAGGCGAAATGGGACCGCCAGGCTACATAGAAAGAGTAGAGGCATGTACAGAGGGCAGATAATCGTTGTTTCTCCCTACGGTAGTCACCAAACGAGTCAGCACCAAGCTGTAAGGGGCGTCTATGACCGTTTAATACGAGAAGTTGAATGCCAACGAAGAAGCATGCTCAAAATTCTATTCAACAGGAAATAAGCCTTCCGTAAGTGAAAGTAGTCTGCATGGTTACCTCACTCGTGCCGTTTGAGGGGGAATCGCCAGCAGGCTTGACCCCACGATCCGCCAGCAAATAATGTGGCCAAAAAACTCCTTTCTAAATGGGAAAGGTGGAAATATGCCTAACGAATTTATTGCTGTTATAAAGAGGATAAATATGTGAAAAGAAACAGCCGACTGCTGCGACCACAACCAGATGAACAGTGAATGGCCATTCAGAGGCCAGATACATAGTCCGTGTCACGTTGGCAGGAGACATATAAGTCTGTGTCATCGTTGTGACCGTGAGCTTAGGCGATGATCATACATGAGATCAGGTGCATGGAACCCCGATACCGATCGGCAGATCATTCAACCACCAAGCGGTATACTCTGTGCCTTTTGTGGTTTTGCATATTATTTTGGCTTGAGGTAACCAGGATATGAAGGTTGTCGTGACTACCGATTATCCCCACGTTCGACCAGGGGGGGAGGAAAGATACAGAGCACCACGAAACGGGGATCTTATTCACATATACAGTCGGTGTTGGCAATGAAAGTATCGTACAGTATGCAGATGCCACCCATAACCTAGTCCTGTGAATTCGATTGTCCAGACTCTAAAGAAGACGGCTGAAATCATTACTCGAGACATTAGAACAGAATCAAACAGCTATTAGTGGGTAAATTTCACATTTTCTAATTTTCTGTGTCTTTATGCGGTTTGCACAGTAGTATTTCATTGGTTTTATTTTTTTGAGTGCGGTATGAAAATAGTTGAAAGACACCATTATTATTTCCCATTTCACAGGCATTGCAAGATCTGAAATGCAGTTAGTTAGAATTGGAAGCAATCAGGGTATATTTGAAGTTTGGGCAAATTTAAGGGTAAAAACGAAGTCAGGAACCAGATGCTAACTCTTTGTTTTGGCCGTTTTAGCCCATCGTGAAATAACCAAACCCAGAAAGTGAATTGGTAAAGCAAACGAATCAAAACAGCTCTGTGCAATATTGGTTGTGTATACAGACTGGCTGGAAGGATAAACGCAAGTCTTTGGTGAATTCGGCAGGAAAATGGGTGAGCGAGTAATCAAACATGTGGCAGAAAAGATAGTAGTTGGTTAAATCTAGTATGTACTCGATCGTGTCTGGTCTCCATGCAGATTCGATAGCCCTGTTTTTAGCTATGGATTTGTTCCAAAATGAAGCTAATAGACAGAGGCAATGACCGCGGTCTTTGTTAGTGGACCACCGAGCTGTGACCTGGCCCATCCCCAGGAAGTAAATAACGCAACTGCTGCACCGATAACCGCATCACAAAAACTCAGCTCATGCGGTTGAGACTTGCAAGACGTAGGCGTAGATATGTGCGCTAAATCCGGCAGGGTGTTGGTGGGTAAGGTTTGTGCAAATGTGAGACAGCAATTCACAGGGCGGTGAAAGCCTGTAGCCAAAGAACTCCCCATGCCTAGCCAATGCTGGTTGCGCTCTGCGTGCCACAATGATAGGGGCATCTCCATGACAACCAGTCTTCCCCTTTCCTGCGGGGTTCTGAAGTAGGCGATATATCCGAAAGAACTACCTGTCAAGTAACCCGCAGACCTCGTAATTGTCACCTCCTACGAGATGCTCGTCCTTGTCGAACATGGAGATACGACCATTAACTGAATCCTTTAATTACTGCACTATTTGTGTCCCATCACTGTTATATTTGACAAACTTCCTATTTCAATGATCGCACCTTCTACTCTTCAGCAGTATACTCGGAGCATGGGTACATACGTTAGAAGTCAGAGCCCTGTCCTTGCTTCCTTCCTGGACTATTGCTGACCTTGATTTGCGCATCATTTAAAGCAGAACTCATCTTTGGAAGTAAAAAGCCTTCACTGAATCTATGAAATGCCTTGAAGCGCTCAATCTTCTCTCGCGCCTTTCTCACCTATCGTCATTAACTTCCCACCTGCCTATCACCAGAATAATATTATGAAAAAGACAAGGGAGACTAAAATGGCCATTTTTGGCTTATTAGTCGTCAGCCAGTCATATCCAACCCCAAACTGTGGGACACCTAGGGCTCGATCCCGCGACCTGTTGGTTGGAAGTCCAACGACCCTTTGTCGGTAATGGTATGTAGATTAATTTTGATCTTGCTCATAGAGAGGTTATAATTATGTCAAGGCACTACAGACCATATATGCGGCACAATCCTTTGATAGTACAGACCAGAAAAAGCACTCCAGAATCTCCTATGTGATGAAGAGCTCCAGCACTCCAGTTTCCATTTTAAAAGGTCTGATGGACACCCCTCGTAACACTCCCAAAAAGTCTCATGCTTTCTCAGTTTTTATTCGTAATCCGATTTTAGTCGAATTGCTGCTGTCATATTTGATAAGCTGCTCCTTATACCTGTTCTAAATTCCTTCAGTCCCTTTAGACTACAGTCTCTGCTACTACTCGGCAGTCGAAACTCCTTAAGCGAGACAGATGCACGCATTCCACGAGGAAAAAGTAATAGCTCACCTACATCAACAAGAAGCAGACCGTTTCAGATATGAATGCTGCATCGACGACGACCACAGGACTGTTTTCAACATTACATCAGACGGCCAAGGGCTAGAGGCAGTATTCTGGACTCTATTATTCCACCTTCTACTTACATTTCCGGTTTGACCTTTTGCACCGCTTTTTAGAAAGTCAATTTCTCGGGTTTTAAAAAATTAGCCCTGTCCAGTTATTTGTAAACATTTTCCAGTATTATCACTTTCTCAGATGGGATAAAACTGTGCCTAAACAGGAATATTGATTAACTTTAAAAATGTGCTTACTAGACGGTGTCTCTCGCTTTTACGCGGTTTTCGCAAGATTTAACCAAATAGTCAAAATTCCCCCGCTTTAACTACTTACTAAAGTGCTATTGCTAAACCCTTTTCGGTCAGACTTGGTTATGTTGTCGTGCCTGAGGTAAACAAACTCTAGTAACGCTTAATACGGGACGGTGGTAATAGGGGTTTTGACAGGTGGGGCCGGGGAACTCACAGGCGACGAGGTCAAGTAGTGGTATGCAAATGAATGGCTATTGGGAATGCGCGGTTGTACTTTGAGTCGTTGAGAAATAGTTTTCCTAACTCCTGACCCTAACCCTAACCCTTAGCTAAATTTTTTAACCCCCTAACCCTAACTCCAACGTTGACCTTAGACCTGACTCCTAACTCTAACCCTAATCCTTAACTCCAGCCCTGGACCTTAGCCCTGAAACATCCAACGCGAAAGTTAAAAGGTGACGACGGGACAAAAATCAAAACGGACCAACGGTATTGGGCCGATAAAGGCAGATGCAGCAACAAAGAAATAGGGCCGCTAACAGAACACACACCGTAACGCACAGCAACACCATTCCAACGTAATCACACCGACTAACAATAATAAAGTAGGTCAACAGCACTGTGTCCATCAGGTGCGGCTGCATAACCAAATCTTACCTCCTTGTTAATTACAAATTATTTGCCCAGTAAATGTGAATGCCGAATAGCTCTAACTGGGCAATAAGCTGTTTATGTTTACTCACCACGAGAGGTTATGAACTTTGTTCAGTCTCTAACAGTTACTGTTGGTCATCAGAATCAAAGCATAACCTTAAAATTCATGCCTGCTTGGTTTAAACATTCGGTTGAGTGACAATTAAAAGAAAGAATGTGGATAGCAATCGTGGTTTTTTAATTAGCGTATAAGTAGCAGCAAGAATTAGTAATATCTCGTGTTTTACCGTCGAGTGCATCGAAGCACCGAGAAAGATATTTCACTGCGCGTCTACACAAAAATACTACTTATATCTTGGTGCAAGATATCTAGGTATAAGGCTTAAGCTCAACTTATTTCATATAGAGGTAAATTGTGTGCGTCAATTGACGAATTTCTGAAGCACCTGTACCAGTCTCATCAGGCGTAAACAGAAATTTTAATAAGGCTTCTATATGTCCATGTAGGGAAATTTTTTCTGCAGACAGGACTTATTTAGGTCGAAAAATTGACCTACTTACAGCCCGACTAATTAGAATACCAGAATATATAGGCGATAACGCAAATAAATTCCTTACATCCGTGCAAACTTTCAGCCACCGGCTCCTAACTACTTGCAGATAAATGACCTAAATGACTAGTATTTCTGTAGCACTTCAACGTTTAAGCACATTTGTTATGCAGCAGTCCTAGACTACTGTTATTAAAAAAATTCACTTAAACTAAAACAGCCAAATTAACAGCGATAAACAATTTGTCCCTGGAGAATAATAAAGCATAAATAAACTTGTAAACTGCGAATAATAAGTTAATTAATTTGGACACAAATTGGTAAGATTTTTAAGCACCTTTAATGGCAAAGCACGCCTACATTTACAAGGCCGTGCATTGAACACTTTTGAGTTTGGATTACTCCTATCACAACAGCAATATTTAATATGAAGAAGATAGTGTTCCCGCTGGAGTCTAATGAAATTAAATTAAAAAGAATGCGTGATTGACGATAACAATTGAATGCGATTAGCATGGAATTTTCTCATAATCCTTGCCCAATTAAACATGTTTCGTGTGCACGTTAGCTGCGGTACTGTACATGCTGCTGGTGATTATTGCGACGGCAGTATTTTTGGATTTAGTTCGGCCAACAAACTAGTCAGTGATATAATCAATTTTAAACAACCCACGCCATGGTTAATCTGAAATCTAATGCTCTAGCTTACAGTCCAAATGACGCCGCCGCAAAAAATTTCCCGCCTGTTCTTCCAAAGTAGAGAGCTGACCTCCAGCCTCATATACGAAACGCCGCAATGTAGAAGCTTAGGAAATTCAAACGACACAGTGCTAAATCTCCTTCTGGTCCATTAGGCAGTTTTAGTCCTGTGGGCTGCAGTAACCGCGCAAACGTTTGAAAAGGGCTAGTACAGCAGGGCGCGTAAACCTGAGGACAGTAAAGCCAGTTGGCACTTCTCTTAGCTCATATTTTTTAGTCTAGACCCTATGAAGCGGCTGGCACCGCTAAAAGAAACTTATTACACGTTACACTAGTAGACATACATTTAGATTTTTTAAGGTAAGTATATTTTTATGGCCCCACGATGTTCGTACATATGTTGCATGAAACAATGCCCATAAAAACGGCTTTAGCACTAGCCGACAACAAAAGATGCGCAGGCCTTGCTGAAATGTGGTCAGCTGCTGGAGATAATATGTCTTTTGATTGGGTATTTGCTCTAAAAAGTTCTATAATCTGCACCGACTAGTTCAGTTGACTGTTGTCCCGACCAGTCTATCCCTCGAATATATTCCTGTAAATACAAGCGAACTATAGAGAGGGCAGTATGCTTCTCGCCGCCCACAACAAGGCCTGTCGGTAGGATATACTAAACGGGCAGTCCTTTTACTTCGGTGAACATTGGGTTTAGTAGACTACACTAAACTACTGTCTACTGCGGGGTGATATTTTTGTCGCTTTCGACGTATGAAAATATGTTTGAGATTAAGAAATCAACTCTGTCTGAGCACGCATGCTGTAAGGCAACTCACTTTGTAGCACTGTTATGCTTAAGAAAAGTATGTTAAAAACCTATAAAAATGTATAAACGTGGGCTCGGTGTGCTTGGTAAAGTTTTCGGCAGCACTGAAAACGGTCGGGTGTTCCGAAAACGATACAGTTATAAATCTTGACTACTTAGTCAGACGTTAGGTCGAAACATGACAGCTTCATTGCTATTTTGCTATTCGATCATGTTTTGCCATAACTTTTCGAACTGAGATAAAAGCGTCGGCAGTGCTGAGATCGCGGGAAAAAATGACCGCCAGCAAGATTTCAGAGTAACATGATAGTTGATTCAAGCATAACGTACTTTAGCAAAAATACCAAAAGAACCTGTCATATGCAAACTAGCAGTGCAAGCACAATACTCAAGCAGTTCTCAGATAAAAAACTGAACAATAACTTTTTCAATTCCCGAATAAATTTGAAACCGACCTGCCGTTGTACTTGCATTAAGGGTTTCCAAAATACAAGCCATATATTTTCCACGTACAAAAAATTGTACACTTATCTACGGTATTAGGAGGGGACTACATGGCGTTCATAATATCTAGCAGAAGATTTGAATCATAATGTTAACTCCAAAAGCTACAGTGGTAAAGACAGAGGCATGACGATTTATGAACGGCCACTTCACGGTATCAAAAAGTATCACAGTAAGAACCATTTTGGAAACAACGTATACCATTTCTTCGAGTGTGTAATTGTAAGAAGACGCCATTTTTTTACCAAGTGAACAGGGAAATGAATATTTTTATGCATGTTTTTTTTAGGAAATATGCTTGGTATTTCTAAGGGCACTGACAATCAATGAGAAAAACGCATACTACATACGAAGTCATTTTTTACAGGGCGTAGGTTTGCATGCAGCCGAAAAGTTGTTCGAAAGCAGTTATCTTGAGGTAACTAAATTATTATAGAATTTTCCTGCAGAACGATTAAATTTATAACCCCACTTAATTAATCTTTTTGGAACGAAAACGCTTTTTAGAATTTTTGTTGACAGTTTATGAGTTAGCCCACCTACTGTAATTGCTTAAGCACCCCACGGTAGTTTAAGAGGATTCAGTGGCTGTTTACTTAGTTGGTTGGCGTAAGAGCCTACTACTTTTCAATCAGGCATATAGTAGGTTTGGTTGTATGTCGAGCAAAGTCGACGCCTCCTCTCTTTCCGTAGTAACTTTGTGCGAGCCGGGTTTTAATCAAAGCGGAAATAAGTCTATAATATCTTTAATTGCGTGTCAAAGTAAAATTTGACGTGAATGCACATCAAAGGCACCTAAATACTGCCGAAATGTTGTTTTAGGCAGACCAGTTGCAGCGCAGAAACATTGGAATCACCAGTTAGACTGCGCACCAAATTTATTCTGGACGTTAGAATTTTTCTTGTGCTGGCTGATTTACGCACCATGCATTTACGTTTTTGCTTCCCATCATCGTAAAACCACTTTGGACTGCAGCAACGCATGTCTAAAAAGTGGTGACTTTGATATTTCTGTAGTTTCAGACCAATGATCCAGTCGAGACATTTTCCTAAATAAGGGATTTCCTTAAAGATGAACAACTTAAGCCAAGAAATGGAGTCACCTTAGAGTTTAATGCAAAAGTTAATTTTTTAAAAAGTTCCATGATGATTGAACACAAACAGTCAAGTGCAGTGCGCATATATTTGGTGACCCAAGTAGTCTTCTAAGGTACACAACAAATTCAGAGCGCAGACAAATGTAAAACCTGTAATGTTTCTTTATTTGCGTGTTGGTCTGATTGAAACAGAATTTCAGTAGTATTTGAGTTTCTCTGTGAGCATATAAGTCAAATTCCACTCTAAAACACGACTGAGGGCACTGGAAATTCATTTTTTCAATGATTTAAAACCCCGTTTGCGCAACTTTAATACAAACATTAAAGAAGGGGCAGCTTTTCTATTTCCCATAAACCAAACACATTGCATGACTGATGAAGAATTAATAGGCCTTTACGACCGCCTAATAAATAAACTCCTGTTGTAGCCTCTCAAAACTCCATTAGGAGCAAAAAACATACTGTGTAGGGTTGTTTAACACATATGGCCGCATATTTTCGAGGTGCGTTTTCGACATTTGGAAGCATCACGTCCCGTGCTTCACTTATCTAAAGGACATGAATGATTAAAAAGTAGATGCATTTATGCATCCGACTAAGTGGTTGGTTAATGTTAAAAAAACTATTAGCACATGTGCGCGGCACATCGTGTTTTTGATTTTGCTTTGTGACGCTCCATGTTTCCGCTGTGAAAGCTAAACGCATGCTATTGGCTGGTGCGTTGAAGCCGGAAAATCTTCCCTTATCATGTTTCTTTTGCGCTCTGCTGACACGGCCACTATGCATCCGATCGAAGTATCATTAGCATGAAACTTGATAACAGAAAGACATCATAATATGATATGTGGGCCCATATTGATAGTTCAGTTATTAACTTATGAAATAGAGTGTAGAACAATATGTGCAACTGCCTCTAATTATGGGTTCGAGTGAAAACCCAAAAGGACAGGTCAAGCAACTTCTTGTTTTAGCGATCACATCTCTAATTAACCTTTTTAATCGGTTAACAACGGCAATCTGACCTTTGTATGTGCACTTGCTCAAAAAATTCGTATCTGTAACGTTTGCCGACTGACAGGCCAACTCGACCATCTCTGGGCGGAGAAGCGGGTTCAATAATCCCTTCTGAACGTGACTCCCATGGCGTTCCTTTGTCTTCTGCAGAAGCCTGGAACATGCGTACACATGCGTCGCACACATACGCAGCCCGAATTTTGTCGTCCTGAATTAATCTCAACATCAGATTCAGGCAAGTGATGAGAGAAGAAGTCCGACAGATACCGTGCAAGTCTAAGATAATTGTAAACCAACTCGCTGTTAAGTCACCGCGCCGCACCTGAAAGTCTGTGGGGCTCACAGTGAACGTTGACGACCGCGACGGTAGTACGGATATGGGTGCGTGGTATCTAACTGCCGTTTGTATGGGGCATTAGGCACTTTACCGCCGAAAGTCTTGAAGCGTCGGCACCCCCCTGACACAGACTCAGTGCTTATGAACATATGTGGAATGGTATGTTTTTCGACCCAAGCCAGTGTCAGTTGTGGCTTTCCTCTCCTAGAATAGAAAAGTAACATTTTGTAGGCTGAATGCACTCCAGGCAGATTTATATTTTCAAGTTTCTGAAACGATTATTCCATAAACGTCTTTGTTCTTCGTCCAGGAACTAGGCAGAAAGCAGAGTCTGCAACAAGTGTGATATCAAAAAGCAGCGCCTTAAGGGAAAAGCTTCGATGGTAGAGAAAATAGTAAAGGCCAGTTACGTGGGGATGGGAATTAGTCCAAATAATCGGTAACTTTCGTCATCATATGGAGGTGCACAGGACGTCTTTCGACAAGGATTAATTTTAGTTTATATGTATTTTTAAAGTTTTGTTGCATATACTCATCAAATGAACACTGTGTGTTCTTCGGTTTCGATGCGTGATGAAATGCACTTTGGCTTCGGACAGACATAAAACTGTGCTGACTTTAGGATGTCGGCATGAGGAGACACTTTTATTGCCCTTCAGAAAGTGATCATATCTGCTCAGAAGATATATAAGCATTCAAAATACGGCTGTTGGTAGATTCAGTTATATTAAAAATACTTTACATTTACCTTTTGACCGTTGTGTCCACATTTCAAAACTGGATTTGTCAGTGATCAAGAAAATTATCATGGCCGATAATTTTTAAAAAGAATCTTCGAGGAGTACTACTTGTTTCATCGACTTCTGAGCGACTTCAAAAAACCGTTTTCTCTCTTTTTCGGAGTGCTTTAGGAATATTAACGTATCATATACGCGAAAACTAGCCTATCTCATTAAACGTTGACCAAAATTCTATAATGCGTTTTCGATTAAAAAGGATCATTTAAGTGGGATTGCAAGATTAATTAACATGCAACTTAATCCGCAAGTAATTCAATCACTATAGACTGCCGAACCTTGAATAAGCACTTTTGGCCGACTGAAACAACTGCAACCGATAAAACGTGACCAGGTAAGTAGCACAATTTTTTACGTTGCTCTTCGATGTCCATATAATTTCGAAGATATTTGATGGGAACGAGCCTAAAAATGCCGTGTGTAGAAGAACTCAATTAGAGAACCATTAAGTCACTGAAGACTGTTATATAAGACATGCTGCAACAAGAGTGGCAGTCACTCAACTACCAATTTGATGTGTGCCGCGCTACAAACGCTGAAAAACACTTGTTATAGCTGTGGAATCTTTTAAACTTCCAAACTCACATAATGTTCCCTTGAAAATGCGTGTAATGAAGCTTGTTGTGTTTACAGTTAGATCTAATTTTCCATCACCACATATGCAATCCCATATAAACATCCCAGAATATGTTGATTTTTTGAGATTTCTTTTATTTTACGTTAGTTCAATAAGTATTGTCGATGTTCAGTCTGCCGTTTTGATAGATGGTAATCAGTTCTGCTGAAAAATGAGATCGATGAGAATCGGGACCAGGACACAGCTCTGCCTTGCCACAATTGTCATCACAAAATACTCTTACTGTCGCATGCTCAAAATTCGACTAATTGGCGCGCCCCTACATCAAAACTGGTCAAACCTCGACCGGTATGCCATAGGGAGGTGTGCTCTCTGTCAAAGTTTATTTCCCATTGATTTCAATGTGCGCGTCTGACCGCTGTGTATCGCGATATCCATGTCTACTCAACTCTTGCAATTATTTTTCCGTTGCGTTGATTGGTGAATGGTCGCAGAATCAGTCAATATAACAAATATGTAAATGGGCTCTTTTTTATTTAAAGAAGATAAATTCGGCAAATTAAATTATTCGGTTATTTATTACAAAGCCAGTGTAGTAATATAATAAAATTAAGGTAACGCAGGAAATTGTAATAACACGAATGAAGGCGAAATTTCGAGTTCCAGGTGTATGCAGAAGTGAAGAAGAAGATTCGAGCACCGGAACAGTTCGTTGTATGGAAGAGAATGCCATACCGTCGATGGAGTTGATGTTTGAGTTCTCTGGTGGCGACCGCGTAGGCAGCGACTTATGGATGCCCTCGGATAGTCATTATGCACAATCTGGTCGCGGAGATAACGGGCCTCACGTGCTACAATGAGTTTGGAACCGTTTGAAGAACGTCTTCGCGCAGCTTCGTTTGTCAGCTACCGGATGGTTGCTCTATAGATGAGAAGCTGTGTGGTGTTCGTTGCCTTCCTATAAACCGTCGTTTTAAGTTCACCGTTAAGGTTTCGTCTGACAAGCACATCCAGGAAAGGCAACTGCTGTTTCTGTTTTTCTTCCCTCGTGAATTTTATATCAGGGAAGACTGTGCTGAGCAGGCTGTGGAAATGTTGCAGCATGTCCTTCTTTACGATGACAAACGTGTCGTCAACGTAACGGCGCCAAACACCGGTTCATGTTGGATGATGACAATATCTTCTAACTCCTGTAGAATTAGTTCCGCTACTAAACCGGAGACCGCTGAGTCCCCTGGGGTTCCCTCGCTTTGTTCATAGGTCTCTCCGTCAAAAGCGCAGAAGTTATGTCGCCAGAATTCAAACAGCCTCACGAGGTGTTCAATTTTGAGGGCATTCTAAGTCCCATCGTACGCCTCTTCAAGTCTCTTGCCTTCATCCAACATGAACCGGTGTTTGGCGCCGTTACGTTGACGACACGTTCGTCATCGTAAAGAAGGACATGCTGCAACATTTCCACAGCCTGCTCAACACAGTCTTCCCTGATATAAAATTCACGAGGGAAGAAAAAAAGAAACAGCAGTTGCCTTTCCTGGATGTGCTTGTCAGACGAAACCTTAACGGTGAACTTAAAACGACGGTTTATAGGAAGGCAACGAACACCACACAGCTTCTCAGTCTTCACAGGAACCATCCGGTGGCTCACAAACGAAGCTGTGTGAAGACGCTCTTCAAAAGGATCCAAACTCATTGCAGTAAACCAGAGGCCGGTTATCTCCGCGACCAGTTTGTGCAAAATGGCTATCCGAGGGCATTCATAAGTCGCTGCCTACGCGGTTGCCATCAGAGAACTCGAACATCAACTCCAACAACGGTATGGCATTCTTTGCCATACATCAAGGGTGTTTCAGAAGAGACCGAGCGTATTGCTGTGGAGCTAGATGTTGGAATTGCCCACCACCCAAAGCCACCATGAACAATAGGGTCATGAAAACCAAAGACCAGTTAAAGCCGGAAGAGCAATCTGGAGTAGTGTATCGCACTCCGTGTCAAATATGTCCTTGTTCCTACACATGACAGACTGGACGCATGCTCGGATCGCGTATTCACGAGCGTAAGCTGACTGTGCGACGAGGCGACGCATTATCACAAGTGGCCGCCTAGAACTACGAAATGGGTCGCGAGTTTAACTTCGCAGCCACCGAAATAGTCGCCCACACCGGAAGCAAAATAGGCCGAAAATTGATTTAAGCCTGGGCCTCGGATGGGAACTCGGTCAATCGATTTATCGATCTGACGCCGGCGTACAGAGCCATGCATAGCCACCTCTAGTCTTGCGCCGTTTGTCGATGATTGGGCCTACATGCCTTATAACTGCCGCTTGCTCTGTTTCTGCCACTACCCCTGACGATGGACTCCTGTACGAGTCTGAAAGTTCAGGACAATAAAGGAAGTGTTCCGGTGCTCGAATCTTCTTCTTCACTTATGTAATTGTGATAACAGCCGGTGAACAGTAGTCATGGTCTAAGGGCTTTTAGATACGCCATATATCAGAGTTATTTATAATATATCTCTGTCTAAGGCGTGGGGGGGGACAGGAGAGGAGAGAACTTGTCAGTGAGTTATGCTTATGGTTCGTCGAAGCAGCACGAGTGGTAAGATGCGGAAAAGAAAACGCTGGGGTCACTTTGCCTTAGAATATAAAGGGCCTGGGCGACCGCCGTCCGCAAGCAGAAGACTGGATCAGCCGGTCGGTTGGCTAATGTCGCCGGTGCAGGAACTCAGAAAGCCTCGCCACTTTTAAGATTAGTTTTTATTCTCAGCGTGTGTTTATTCTATGGCCGTTAACAACCAGCGGAGCCACAGTTATGCTAAAAGTGAACTTTTGTCATGTCTTGGTATATCCAGACAGAATGGTGCTTTCGCATCCGTTTGAGTATGTGTACAGTCGTTACGACCACCGTAACGTGTCGCACATGAACAAGTGAAGGCAAAAACGAATACTAAATGATAAAAATGGACGAGACATGCTCTAAAAACATATCATAAAATTTTTTTAACAAATGGAGAAGGCCCCTATTTGTCAGATGGTTTACAGCGGACTTTGTAAGTTAGGACGCAGAATGCCCAGTCATCGCAGAACACTTATAAGTTCGATTCTACGGGCGTTCGTAAGTTGTATCCGAGACACTAAACTCATCTAAATAATCGTCATTCAGCTCTTTATTGCATTATCTCCTACACTTAATCGAAATTGGACAGGCATAGCGCATGCCGACTGCGAGTATTCGTCTTGTCGATTCAGGGCCAACACATCCGTTTCCTTAGTACGTGCCAGTTTATAAATAAGTTGAGGTTAACGATTAGTCCTCTTAGCATCCATAAAGTTTTTTTCTGGAAAACAGATACATCTTGTCCTTAAAATTAAGGCCTCTTATAATGAAGTATTCACACCCAAAGATAACAGATAACCAATCTGAAAAGCAATAGTAAGTGGTCGGACAGATCCGATAAGAGATGAAAAATCTCGAAGAATTAGAATAAAAAATGCGCTTTTCTGCCAACTGCTTAGTAAATGCTGCATTCAAAATTGGTCTAGATTTCTTTTAATATACAGCCGGAACGATTAGAATTAGAAATGAATTATAGATCTAATGTAATTGTGAAACTAACAGAAGTAGCTGTCTGAGATAATGTATTGGTATCGAGAACACCTGTTTCTGTCAGCAAAGTTTAAAGTCGTAGATCAGTTTATACTTCGATTCGAGTGTGTGTTTATAACGCCAACCGTGTAAAATGGTAAAAAGGGCAAAAGTTTGCATTTAGGCATTCCTGAGAACAATGCCAGAAAGAGATTTTCTCATAAGATAAGTCAGTGATTTATGTTCATAATTAATAATTTGTGTTTCATCCCATGCAAATCTAAAATCTGCAAGCGAAATATTTGTCCTATAATCAAGTGTCTTATGACGGTTAAACCGAAACTCCTAAAGCAGAGCGAGTATTACTCGTTTACGATTTTATTTGTAAAGAAAAACTGCTGACTGTTGCATACGACTAAGTCAGGATGTATTTTACAGATGTTAATACAAATCTAATAATTTGTTTATCTGACCGCACTGATGTCCGCTTAAAGTGGATTTTTTGCAGATACGCATTAGGTTTTGAAAAAGTCTCCGCCAAACGCTCTAAGCTATTGTAAAATCAAGCTTATGCTACAACTGTAGTATAATCCATCGACTCTGACATTAGATGAACTTACCCATGAAGTTTCAACCGAAGTTTCAAAATGAATTTTTATTTTGAAAAACTAATTAAGTAGGGTTGTAAAACTGACCAACCTGCAGTATAATTCTATAATAATTCAATTATATCAGGATGCCGGCGTTCGAAAGAACTTATTTTTGACATCCTTTAAAAACTGTACTTTGTAAAAATGACTATTTTAGTAGCGTGCATATTTCTCATTGATTTTGATGCCTTTAAATGTTCAATTGTATCTCTTAGAAAGCAAGCACAAAAATATTTACAATTTTGATCATTCGGTAGAACATTCAGTCGTTTTCCAATTTTATACTCGAAAAAGGATATAATTTGGTTTTTAAAAACGTTTCAATTGCCGAATAATTTTAAATCGACCTGCTGTTGCACTTGCATTTAAGACTTTTCAAGCTAAGAGCCATATATTTTCCGCAAGCGGAAAATCATGCATTTCTCTAAGGTATTAAAAGAAGACTATATGACGTTCATTAAATTCAGCAATAGACTTGAGCCATATTGTTAACCTTATCAGCCACATTGGTAGATGTAGAGACATGAAGTTTTATAGACAGCGATTTCGTGGTATTAAAAAATCTCACAATCAGAAACCTTATAAAACCAAATTATACACTTTCTTTGCGTGTAAAGTTGGGAGAAAACGTCATTTTCTATCGAAAGAGCAAAAAATGACTGCTTTAATGCATCTATTTAAGCAACATAATTTATATTTTAACGGCATAAAAACAGTGAGAGAAATCCAGGCCACCTACGTAGAGGTTAGATCGAAAGCCGGCATCCAAAGGTAACTTAATTGTTTTAGAATTGTACTGCAGGATTAGTAGTTTACAACCTTACTTAATTAAATTTTTCGAAATAAAAACGCATTTCGGAATTTCGATTAACATTTCTTGAGTTAGCCCACTTACTGTAAGTTTCCAGTCCTTTTGCAAAAGTTAATTTAAAGTAGCGACGCGTGCAACAACTGCCTCTGTTAAACCAGCAGACAATTCTTGACAATCCATTTCACAGTGCACCTTTCGCAACACAAAGCGTTTCCGCATACAGACTTGAAAATCCGTTTTCTATCCCTACTATGCAGACAAGCAGCCTGGGGACAGATGACAGATCTGTAAATTTGGAGAGAATCAAATTGTTACAGTCTGTCGCCTCGTTAGAAAAATGTTTATTTCCCTCTTTTGTCCTAAGATAGGGGAGAATGAAGAGGCCTAGGAGTATATAGTTATATTCACGCCAGGAATGTCATTTTGCGTGTTCTCCTGGGGTTTCGTTGTCGAAGAAAGAAGAGAGGGGATTAAAATGGCGTGAATGAGCTGCCGCAGGCTGTAGGGGAGAATCACAAAACCGCTGAGTGTCTTTCACGCTGAAGTAACGAGGTTTTTGCAGATCAGTCGCTCCAATAACGTTTTCGAGCACAGTCATCTTAACCCTGAAAACCAATGAATAACGGGTTTAGGAACAGTCTATACACCATATTCTCCAATAATTTACAAGAATTTACCCTTGAAGTAATTAACATCAAGATCGGAATGACATCGAACGGTCAATCTGGCAGATCAATCAGTTGTTCACAATGCTGGAGAGTAATGAAACCAGTGGCAAGGTAAAGAAATACTAACTTCCTTTGTTTCGCAACCGTTAGCAGCTTTGTGGCCCCATAATGCAATTGAATATTGGGCCTTTACCTGTAAATGTTTGGAAGGCTATGTATGCTTACAATTAGGAGCAAAATAAATGAAATACAGTGCGTGAACTATCTCATGAAATGTTGGCTGAAATTCTGAAATACGTTTTCGATTAGGATGGATTACTTGGTCGCGGTTGCGATACTGATTACTAAAAGGCATACTCTTATAACATTTTAGACTCGGCAGGATGTCGGCCTTAAAATACACTTCTTTTCAATCTCATGTAGAAAGCGTACTCGGTAAAAAATGACTACATATTTAGCATGCATTTTTCTCATTAATTTTCGATGATCTTGGAAATTCAAATATATTTCATAGAAACCACAAACAAAAATATGCTTTCTTGTAGTCAATCAATAGAAAATTACATCTTCTTTAAATTTAATACTTAAGGAAGGAGTATAATCAGGTTTTAAAAAGTTTTCTGATTGCCGAAAAATTTGGAGCCTGATCATCCGTTGCATAAGCGCTTAGCGATTACACTCTACAAGATTCATGCGTTCCGCGTAAAGAAAATCCTATATTTTTCTATGTCATTAAAAAGATATTATACAGGGTCCATAAAATTTTGCAACGGATGCGGACCATGTTGTACATTTCATGAGGAGCAATGATAAACGTCCAGGTACGATGCTATGTGAATGGACATATCGCAGTCTTAAAAGTCTCATAATTAGAAACTTTTTTAAAACTTAATTATACTCCTTACTTAAGTATAAAATATAAAGAAGACATGATTCTCTTTTGATTGACTAAAAGAAAGCATATTTTTGTTTGTGGTTTCTGTGAAATATATTTGAATTTCCAAGATCATCGAAAATCAATGGAAAAAATGCATGCTTATTATGTAGTCTTTTTTTACCAGGTACGCTTTCTACAGAAGATTTAAAAGAAGTGCATTTTAAGGCCGACATCCTGCCAAATCTAAACTGTTATAAGAATATGCCTTATAATAATCAGTGTCGCAACCGCGACCAAGTAATCCTGTCTTATCGAAAACGTATTTCAGAATTTCGGCCAAAATTTCATGAGATAGGTCACGCACTGTAATTCCGAGACCTCTAAACGCGGCTTTGTCAGAAAAAGGCCATTTAATTTGCCAATTATACTACTGTAGTAGGTATGTTATCTCACGTATTTCTCATGGAAATTCTTAAATGTGTGTTCAGTTAGAACAGACTGCTTATGGGAAGTTGTAATGCTGACTATAGACCATCATAATCTCGGAATATTCCAGTCAATCCAGTATGCTGTCACTTAAAAGAGTTTCCTCCTGGTCATCTGCATATACCACAGTTGCAAAAATGATTGTTTAAGGACTAGGAATTCTACCAATCCATTTTCAGTGGGCTACCTTCGGTTATATAAAACTTTTAGTTGCTAAATGTTTAGAGGCTGTAAAATATTCGTTTATGAGATAATGCGCCAGTGGGTTTATCCTTGCTGCTTGTGATGTGTCCACATCTACTGCATGGACACTAAATGGCGATTTTTTATCAAAGTTAGGAAAATGACGCTCTTCCTTTCGCAAAAGATACAAAGCATAAAGTTTTAAACCCATAAGAACCTGTACAGTGGCACCGGGAGCTGCAAAGTGTTCAAGAATTGAGAAATTATGTTGAAACCAAAATATGCCTTTTTAGCATAAAACTGTCTACCAACTGTTTAAAAGAAAAACGCTACTCGGAAATGAAAAAGGCTGGTTGATTGCCGAAAATAATTTCATCATTCAGCTGAGCTGTCGAACTCATACAGGTGTCCATCATCGAAGATTAAAGCAGCAGGGAACAACAGCAGTTATATGGGTGATTCAGTCAAACTTCAATTAGGCCAGTGTGGAGGTTACTGCACAGGTCTCTGTATGCTGGCGCTAAACCCACGCATCGACTAAGTGAGTTTTAAATCAGGTTGCGGAGGTGGCAGATTATCTACGTGACTT